>VWZV01004339.1:0-83503 GCA_013397155.1 Irena cyanogastra
TGGGAAGACAAACACCATCACTCAGAATGTTTCCCCTTCTTCCCCCAGCTTTATACACTGAGCATGGCATCAAATGTCCTGGAATATCCCTTGGGTCAGGAGGGGTCAGCTGTCCTAGCTGTGTCCCCTCCCAGCTCCTGGGGCACCCCCAGCCTCCTCCCTGGCGAGACACTGAGAGAAGCAGAAAAGGCCTTGACACTGTTCAGCCCTGCTCAGCAATAACAGAAACATCCCTTGTTACCAACACTGTTCTCAGCACAATGCTGAAACACAGACCTGGACTGGTCACTGTGAAGAAAATTATCTCTACCCCAGCCAAAACCAGCACAATTATTGTGAGCAGTTATTGTGAGCAGTGGGTTTCCCTGTGCACTTGTGTTTTCCTTTGCAGTTTAGCAAGAGTCCCAGTATTCCCTCAAGAGAAAATAATGCTACACTGGAAATCAACACAAACAGAGGCAAACCATTTGCAAAATCCCGTGGTTCAGCACTGACCAGCCAAACCCTGGGGCTTATGCTACTGGCACAGGGTTTTCCCACTATCCATTTTCATTCCCTCCCCCTCACCTCCGGCCTCAGTTGCTCTGAGTACACAGCTGCTCAGGCAACCAGATTAGAGGAGTAATCTTCCCCCTCCCAGGATATTTCTAACCCAGTTCATTTCCCTGACCTCATTCCCCAGGTGCTGGTATAAACAAGTGGACCTACACAAACTGCAGGGATCACTACCGTGGGATATGCTTGAGGGATGTAGGATGTTTGGGATGTGATGTATTGCTCCAGAGAGAAATTCCTGCTATGCTGCAGCCTAAGGCTCACCTGAGAAATACTCTTCAGCTATTAGAAAGCTGACAGAGCTGGAAGTAATGCTTGGTGTTCAGTACCTGAACAGCTGCTTGTTGATTGTGTATCCGTTCTCTGAAGATAATTACCCTGAAGCCCTTGTACAGTTTAGACATGTGGATGTGTCTATAAAGAGCTATTGGTTCACTCAGCCAAACCTTATTACTTATGTCTGGCAATACACACACTGTAATTATTTTAGGTAACCTGGTGCCTTAACTACTTTCTTAGTAAAACATATAACAGCCATAACTAAACCCAAATATGAAATAGTGAGCCTATATTAAATAGTGTCTCCATATGCAGATTTCCATGCTAAAACATTAACTGGCTGGGGGAAAGGAGAATGGCATTGCAGAAAAAATAGAAGAAAAGTCAGTGTAACATTTTTAAAGCAAAGACCCTTAGCAGGCTGCAATTTTGTCACGGATCTCATTGTTTAAGTATACAGGCACTTGATAAGCATTTGCATAATCCCTAGCCATTGTCTGGTGAGAATAAACACCTTAATTTTGTAGAAGGGAAACTGGGGGAGAGATTATAAACC
This sequence comes from Irena cyanogastra, assembly GCA_013397155.1. Classification (NCBI taxonomy): domain Eukaryota; kingdom Metazoa; phylum Chordata; class Aves; order Passeriformes; family Irenidae; genus Irena; species Irena cyanogastra. Next base: position 1,391 of record VWZV01004339.1, read on the forward strand.
CACCTCCAGTTACCTGAAAAGCTGCTTCCTGCTAATTTTATTAATGTCCTTAAAGATCAAAAGCTATCAGCAAAAGAATATAAAATTGAACACAGGTCTCTGAAACCAAAGGTAACCATCCAAATCACTAGGTCATGTTTTCTTTAAGTCAGCCACACTGAAAGTCTGATCCCTGAATATCCTGATCACTACAGTCAGTATAAATACTCCCTCATACAGCTCTCCTCCAAGCAACTGGTTATCTAGAGATTTTGCACAAAGCACTAGAGCAAGTAGGTTATTCCCAACAGCTTTTTTTGCAGCAATTAACATCAGGACTGAAGTGCTCCACATTGTACACACCTACTGTGCAACATCCAGGCAGTCCATAAGGAATGTTGGGGTGTGAGAATGAGATTTTGATAGAAATACTTACCATCTATTACCAGAGCCCAAAATCCATCAGCAATTGCCTTCACCCTACTTCCCAGTAAGTGGAATGATGCCTGTAGTGTACCTGGGCCATGGTAGGGGCTGTTGGCCCAAAAGCAGTTGCAGCCCCATGCAGTTTTTGAAGATGAAGGAAGAATGACCACATCTCAAGGCACTGAGCTGGATTTATTCATTTGACCATATCAGTATCAAACTAGAAATCATCTGTTTAAGATCATGTGTTAGAGAGGAGCAGCATTAAATAACAGACATGAAAAAGAGACTGGGCTTCAGAAAAGATTCAGTGTACAACATACACAGTATGCCATTTAACACAAATGCTTATAAAGAGTCATCCTAAGCATCAGAAAGAGTTTTATAAAAGTTTACGTTCTCATCCCATGGGATGTACAGAACTATGCACTTTACATAGTTTTACTATCATCCAAAACATCATGTTTCAAATGTATGAGGCACAGCAAGAACAATATAATTCCATTTCCATAGGAACATAAACACTGCTTGTCACTAATGACACACTTTCCAAACCGTAGCACTCACAGCAATTATACATGTGTACAATTTCAAAGTATTAAAAAGCAAGAGTTTGGAGCCTGCCCACTGTTACCAATAGGGAATAACATTTGATCTACCCTTGAAAATTACCATAGATACCCTTGCAGTAGTTGTAACATAGGAAGGAGTTGAAGTCACTGTCATACTTTGTCAGGGCCAACTTGCTGTGCAAATCCCAAAGCTAACTGATACTGCCAGTGAAAGATTCCCTTGACCCACAGAGAAGGGGACAGCCTCCTTCCTAGCTCCCACTGCCCAGGGAAGATGCAAAGTTAAAACACATCTGCAAACAAGCGACAACCTGACTCCACAGACATTCTTAATTTTCATTAAGAATGACTAGAGGCTGACCAAGTCCTAACGACCAAGAATGACCAAGTCTTAAAGACAGAACAAGACTGAACCAGTCTTTACCTGGTTAAATCAAGGACTTCTTTTTTCCTTTTTTTTGGGGGGAGGGTGGCAGGAAGGTTTTTTCTAAGGACAGCTCAGAGAGACTGAATCTTACAGCCCACTTGCTAAATTATATTACATTTTTTTCCTGACATTATTTGCAAGCATGTATTACAAGTTTTACCAAAGTGCAAGGCCCAGCACAGGAAGATATCCTGGATTAAGACATTCCCAGCAGCAGTGTTCTTTTTGCCATCTTCTTGTTGGTCAACCAGCAGACACACAAACATCACTGCTTGGGATCAGCTTATCAGAGCCCCTAAGGGTTTAGCTTAATTATCTGTGCAATTAAACACTATTCACATTTGACAGCCTATAATGGCAATAGTTTTATGTACAAATTGGACAATCAAGCCTTAAAATCAAGTTTTAAGAGGTAGAGGTCCATTTCTGACTTGTCAACTTAAAATGTTACTGAGTCAGTCATATTCTAAGGCTGGTGGTCCCCTAACAATATTGAAGTAACCAGCTAGAGCTCCAAGGTCTATGTAAAGTGATCTTTGTCTCTTTAGCAGGTCTGACTCTTCCATGCTCCCATTACACAATGAAGAATCTAAAAAGAAAATAGAGAAACCATGTCATTATTGCACAAATAGCTGTATCAGTTCATTTTCATATTTGTTGAAGTCTCTGGAGTATTTGGCATATTATTTGATCATATTAATCTGTGCTTTTGAATGTTTAAGTACAACATAAGTCAAACCTCAAATAAAATAAAATCTAGCAAACTAACCCACAACTCCAGGACAAAGAAAGGGAAGCAGTTTGCAACTGCAAACAGCAAGTGTGTTCAACTACTTAAAAAAAAAAAGTCTCCATCAGCTGGGACAGTTTGGTAGAGCTTTCTCATCCTCTGAGCTATAGTGTTAAAGGAGAGTTCGGTGCTAACATTCTGCCATCTGAGAATTCTGCCTCCTTACAGGGAAATGTTCATCTAAACACAGGACATCATCTTTGTCTGGGTGTGACAATAGAGAACAAATACAGGACCATCAGTTTCAGATTTTTTATTCCTTTTAAATCAAGCTCTGAAAAGACAGATCGGGTTTGCAATGTGAGAATTCCCCTGAACACTTGTATAATGAGTATCTTGGATACTCAAGCCCCTATAATATAGTTCAAGTTTAATGGTCCAATATTCTTATCATTTTCAAAAGAATTGATTCAGATTGTCTGAGCTGGTCAAAGGATTATGCATCCCCAAGGCAAAATCCAGAAGGTATGACGCCATTCTAAATCCAAAAACTGTGACTGATTTTTTCAGTGAACTTGTTGCAACAATTATGCATTACAGTGCCCAAAACTTTGCAGAGATATATTTCAAAATATTTATCCCAATTAAATAAACCACTTGTCTCAGAAGAGTCTTTCAATGCCTTTTGTCAGAGCCCTGCTAATGTATTTGGTAAGCAGAAGAAAAGCATTTTGAAGCCTGTTGGCAGGTAGTTGGCATTAAATCTCGCTTGGGCTTGAAAGGGCTGTTTCCTACCTAGTTCCTGTATTATCCTTCATTAAGCACTTACTAATCCACAAGGGCAACTATAGCATTCTATCCCACAGTCATTTTTGGCTTTAAAGCCAAGGGCTTGTACTGCTGATACTCAGCAACATTAGTTATGGTTTTGTGTGTGTGTTTTTCCTTAAAAAGGCAAAAAGTGTTGGATTTGCTGATGGTTGTTTACAAATCAAGAGCGTCTATAAAACATCTCTAGTACAGTGGCAAATTGAGTCCATTTGGGACAACAGTCTATATTCCATGAAGTGCCCGGAATGATTGCCACGGCTTTTCCAAGAGCCAGTCCTTCCGGAGCCCCGCAGAAGTCAGGCTAAGTTCATCCGGACTGAAGTCAATGGGCGTTTTACAGATCACTTAATGACCCCGGGGTCTGATCTCATCTGATTGGGATTTTCTCCGGTCACTTTCCAGATGTGTTTTGAGTTTCGTTGGGTCCTTGCCACTCATTCAAATCAAGATTTGACACAAAGTAAAGTCTACAAAGTACAAGGCAAGGGAGCCTGATCCCATTACCTGTAATGTTTTCTGGCAGCTGCAGATCCTTCCTCGCGAGCAGCCTTTTCCTTTCAAACAACGCCGAGTCCAGACTCTGGCACCGCGGCTGCTCTTCTGGGGGTGGGTGTAAGGCTTCGTGTTTCAGTAAGTCTGCTGCAGACAGCCTGTGATTAGGATTCCTGTCCAGAGCTGCTTCTAGCAATTCTCTCATGGAAGTGCTGCAGTCCTCAGCAATATCCTCTAAGGGGGGAGCTTGCTTGTGTATCTGTGGGAATAAAAAAAGACCATGGAAACGGTTATTCCAAACACAGCGGAAGAGGAAGTCAGGGATAACCACATGAGTGGCCTGGGAATTCCCCAATTAGGACTCATCACCTCCCTAAGTAGGGCTGATCAACTAGAACAGAACATGCAACTATACAAAATCCACTTTTAAAAATCAGATTTTATAATAAATTTAAAAACTCAAAGAAACTTCAAGTAAGCCTAAAATCCAGTGCAATGCAAATTCACCAGATTTCTGTACTACACTGGAAGAATCAGAGAATCAAATCTGCCAGGCTCCAGTTTTTATCTGCAACTTCTAAGGAAATAGACAAGTAGAAGACTGATGGGCTTGTTTCAATCAAGTCTCACATCAATCTAACCCTGTCCTTCCAGTAAACCCAAGGCCTGTAAATTGAAACACAAATCACAGATACAACTCCAGCTCAGTCTCTGTCTTACCCTAACAGATCAAAACCCACTTCTTCCCTCCCTCCCCTGAAGCAAAAAAGGATGATATCATCTCTCTGACAAATATTTTGGTAGTTTTTATATGACTGGAGCTTTCCCAACAAGAGTACAGGAAACCCTCCAACTGATACTGAGCTGGCTCTGCTAAGGACACTTACGATATAGAGGTAGGACGGATATGCAGACCGAGGGTATCTGTTCACCCAGGGCGGGATGCCGGTTTGCATATGAATGATAGTAGCTCCCATGCTGTAAATGTCTGCTTTTGTTGTGTGGCCTCTGCAAAGGATAACTTCTGGGCTCATGTAAATCTGTGGAAAAAAAAAAGTTAAAAAAAAAATATTACTCAACAGGGGAAAATAACAACCAAAGATGACTTAATGACATTTTGTGATCCTGGAAACCCCGCTCTGAAGGGATGCATCCCACTAGTACCTGCAAGCACCATTTGAGAAATAAGATTTTTCTGTTCTGCATATGAGTACAGCCAAAGAGACAGTACCTGGACAAACTCATATTCCAGGCTTGCCCTCCTCTGACAGGCCACGGGTCAGTGGCTATGGGCCTTAGCTGAGTTGTGAGGGGTTGAGGTTCAAGCCATGGCTCTGCCTTGTTCAGATGAGTAGCAGAAGCCTCATCCCTCCACAGCAAAAGGAGGTGCCTGAATTGCCAGTTTGTTTTGTGGGGCACTGCTCTATTCTGCTTGAACAGTGGCTGGGCATGAGCTAAAGAGAGAGGGTGAACTGTACTGACAGCCACCCAGATGGGGGTAGGAGTCCACTCCTCAGATCCCTGTTACACAGAATACTACACAACCCTTCTGAGCAGAACTGACAGATATATACCTTCCTGTCTTCTTTACTCTTCTTACCTCCTCCTTCTTATCCAGTAACCTACATGTTGGAGCATCATCCTGAGAAATGGGATGATGAGGAACAAGCCAGGTCTAGGCAATGCATAAATTAAAAATTAGGTGCCCTTTCCACCAGATTACCCCCAGAGCAGCTATGAAGACAAGAACCCCTCTTCTAACCTTTTTCCAAACCAAAAATTCTAATCTTTCTTGATGGAAACCAAAATAGTTTCCATCCAAACATTTCGCTGAAACATTTGAATTTGCCAAGAGTCTAAAGAAGGATCTTGGAAGCTCCTGCCAGCGACAGGCAGCTCAGAGTGCAGCTGGAGGAGAACCAGACAGGCAGGATGCAGGAGGCACACCCTGCACAGCTCTGCCACTGCCACTGGCCTGGGGAGCAGGTTTCAACACCACATGGGCACAGCCCACAGCACACGGGGTTAGCAAGCTACCATATTTGCTTCTGGTTTCTACTTTTCCCTCGCCCAATTTCTCTCTAAAGGATTCAAACAAACTTTAATTAGTTCAAGTCATCCTGACACAAAGAATCACATTAAAAGCCATTAACTGACACAAGGGCAGGAAGTTAAGTCATCACCACATGGTTTGACTGCTTATTACCACAGATTGAGAACGGCTGTAGGCCTCATGCAAACTCCAAGGAAAACTTCCCAGTAAATTACATTCCCTGTCTGCAAATAGAACTTGTGATTGGAAGTCTGTGCAAAGCCTCAGCAGGTGTCTGCAGCTGCTACTGACTGGACAGTAGCTTTCCTCAAGGCTAAGAGAAAATCAGTGCATCTGCACCCTCCACCTTTAAGTCTCACAAGGAGAAAAGAAGTTCTAATTTTGCAAAAAGAAGTCTTTGGCAAATACAGTGCAACTTGGGTGAAATCTACATAAGCAAAAAGCAGCTGCCTTCATAAAAGAATGCTGGCACAAGATCTTGTCTGCAGTTAAGGTGAGAAAATGGTCAAGATGCACCTTGACTGCACAGTGACAAAAATCAAAAATGAGCTCCAAAGCTCTGATTTCAGACTGGTCTAAGAGTCTGTTGTCACCAGCACAGCCAGCTCAAGCCATGGACAACTTCCCATTCTCATGCCTTCTGACTGGTGGGCTGGCACTTGCCTGCCAGTCAGACCAGTGTCACAGCCCAGCTAAAAACCAGCCCTTTCTTCATGCTGTGCTAGTTTTAGTTTAGCATTCCTGAAAATGAATCATACCTTCCACACTCGATAATCTTCAGCAGACAACTTTTTACCCTCAAATGGTTGTAACTGAAGCTTACATATTTTAACAAAGTGACAGAAGCATAACAGAAAGTGTAGCAACTGCCTAGAAAAAGGTATTTCCTGCAGAGCAGTTTCGTAACAACCACAGTTTAATGTTCTGCATGACTTGTACACAAATGCAGGAACATCAGGTTTTTTTCACACTACACCATCTAAACAAAATTTAACTATCTCTCAATCCTGTTGCCCAGAATTGTAACTACTCATTTTTTTAACACAAAGAAGATTCACTACATTCAGACTTCCTGTGCTATAGAAGTGAACAAAAATCCTAACTCCCAGAGAACATGCACAGGACAAAGGTTACTCCACCTGCCACTTCCCTCAAGGACACAAGTCCCTGCCAACACCAGATGTAAGAGAAACCAGCCAGCTCACAGGCACAATGCTGCATGGCAGTGACAGAGCCCCAACCAGGGCTTGCACAATTACATGCAGGAACAGCAGGACAACTGCACCACTTATAAGGCTGCAAAATACAGGCTGCAAAACTCAAGAGGACTTTGGAGAGTTAAGATCTTACTTTGTAAAAAAAAAAATCAAGAAAGCCAGACTACACTACTACAGAGGGCATTTGTGGGTGACAGGATTAGACACTGTGGAGAGGAAGATGCCTAGAATGAAGACTGTGAGCAGAAAAACCTATAGAAGCATCAGGAACATTAGCCTGTAAGTCTTTCACTGGTATCCAAAAATCTCCTTTTCCAGTGCTGTCTCTCCGACCTCACTTCTGGCAGGATTGCTGCTCCCCTGAGACAGCAAACACCAAACGTGGCCATATTTCAGGCTTGGGGGGATTATCACCTTTCTGAGGACAGGACTGCAGGTGTTAAAAGTGTGTGGAGTTTTCCTCCTATTAAATTATGAACTAAAGTATTTTCACTTAGCAAAGTGAAAACACTGAAGTGTTTTCACTTTTCACTTGTTCTTACTACCACAACCTTGGGCTGTCCTTCGAGACTCAGGAGTGGATCCTCACCAGTCTGCTCCACAATCATGGAAATGTCCTGCTTAGACACATCTCCATCATTGGGAAATACCCTACCAACTCACACCCACCACTGTTCTTATTAACAGCACACAAAACCCCCTTGAACAAACAAAAAGCCCCAAACCAAAGTAAAAACCCCACAAAGCTCATACACGAAGTGCCACAAAGCATGCTGCTTCCAGTTCACCAAGCATTTTAAGCTTTAACTGCCCTGACCAGAAAGACATTGAAAACAAATATTCAAGTGTTTTCTCAATTATCTTGAAAAAAATAAACAAACAAACCTGACCTTCTGTGAAATCTTGATTTATCCTACCCTTCTAAAAAGTGAAATGTTTTTTGTCAGTTACACAAGAATCTCCTCTTTACACATGTGGAAGACTATTAAAAGGGTAAGTGCCAACATTTCAGCTAAAGGATTTCCTGTAAACAATCTCCTCCAGCAACAGAGAGCACAAATGCCACATCTGCAGCAGCTATCCCAGCTAATTGTTGCTGCTTGGTTGTTTGCTAGAACTCCAGCCCTGGAAACACCTTGGCAGGAATGCAGCCCAAGTGGTGTGCAGAATCTCAAAGTCGCTGAGACCATTTAAAATTACCCCACCTCCCTCCCTGTAATGTCTAAGCAATTTCACCAGATAATCATGAACTGTACCATGCACAACCTCTGAAGAACCAAAGGACTACATGTAGATGAGGAACAGAGCTTAGAAGGGCTAAGGGATGAAACCCAGACATCTGTAATTTCTGTGGTTTTGAAGGAGGACTCCAAGTACGGTGAGCAGGTCACCCCAGTCCATAGTGAGTATCTCAGAAGAAATCTTTGTTAGAGCAAAGAACAAATTCCTGTTTGAAGTGTCTCTGATCAGCAGCTGAAACACTGCAAACAACCATCCCCAGGGTACTCTTTGACTTCAGTGAACAACTGCTAACAAATGAGACTGCAAAGAAAGTGACACAGCTTTCAAAGCATTCCATTCAGCAAGTTGAAAATAAAAATATAATTGAGACTCTACTAATGTTTGTAAGTTTTTTATAGGTTTTATAGTAACTATTTTACCCATGCTTCTAACTCTCCAGCTTCAAATTTGAGCCTAAACACCACAACCATAGGACTAATGCAATAGAAGAGCTTTTGTCCCTTCAGCTTCTTACCTCTGTTCCTCTAAGGTCTTTGGGATAGTAAATGTCTTCAGTCATTTGAACACTTAGGCCAAAATCCACCAAAACAGCCTTAGTTGACATAAAGACAATGTTGCTTGCTAAAAGAAAACCAAAAATTACATCATTTAGGTGTCTAGCATGTTTGGTATTTATTTTACAACACTCCTGTTTCATTCAGATGCTAGCCTGAAAAGGGACAGAAATTAGCACAACTACTCTCTACAGCCAAAATCCTTCTAGCCAAAATAGGTCTGGTAATGACTTGGTTCAATTTTAAATCATAACTTAAAATTCAAACTGGTCTGGTTTATGTAAAAGAACCAATGTTTTGTCATTTTCTTAGCTTAAAATTAAAATAAAGACAAAGAGTGAAATAGCTGAGGGTAAAGGAGGAAGGTGGAAGACTGGTAAGCACCACAGCACAGTGCTCTGAAGATGTTTAATGGTCTCCAAGGTGGAGATCATGCTGTGCAGCTTTGGCTATAAACAGCACAACTGTTGCCCACCAAGAGGTTTTTCTAGAGTAACAATTTAAGTGAAGACACAAAGAGAGTAACCAGGGCCCCTCCACAGCAGCCACACCAGTCACCTGCACTGGTCTGTGAGGGCAATCCAGCATGACAACAGAGGACAGACAATGGCTGTAAAAGTAACAGAAGACTGAGCATTTCAAACTCCCTCTGAACTGCAGCAGGATCTAGAAGCTTAATTTACTTTCCTTCATAAAACTCTGCCTAAGGCACAACTTTGTACTCAGAGGCTTTGTTTGCAGCTGTATTTCTGATCAAATATTTAAGAAAGTAGTGCTCAGTGTAAGCCTTGAGAAATTCTTGTTTGCTGTTTCAGAAGATGTGGTAAAATGAAGTCTCCAAGTTACACAACAGAAACACATTTCCCTTACAGGAAACTGTGGGCTATTTTCCACCTTGACAGTGCCTACCATGACCACCCAGTGAGAGGGCAGACTTGATTTCAGCAGTACTGATTCCTGAAGCAATGCTTCACACAGCTGCCTCCTTACCAGTGCTATAGACTACATAAATCTGTACTTTTAGGGATAACTTTGAAGATGTGGATTTTAAACACCCCAAAATAGATGGTCCAAAGGGCCCCACTGCCACAGTGCAGCAGGATCTGCTGCCTGCCTGGGACCACACCCAGCCCCAGCTGCAGCTGATTTTGGATGGAAGCTCCCCCTACCAAACAGCCTGATGGTTTAACTGCTGTCCAACCAAGAGCTGAAATGAGTGGCAGCACTGAACACCTCCCAAGAACCAGAATATCTTCCTCCCCCTTCCTTGCTTAGGACATTTCTTCCTCTCAACAAAATCCTCATGTTCTGTATCAGCAGACCAGATGCAATTGCAGCTCAAAAGCAGCAGATAGAGTGAGGAAGAAATCAGAGGTTTTGGGAAATAGTCTTTTCTATTGATTCCACCTGGGGAGGGAAAACACACTGCTCCCTGCATGGAGGCTGCCTTGCCAGGCAGTGGGCACAGCCCCACCACAGGCCTGGACTACCCAGCTCACCCCTGGCACCAAACAGGCAGGAGCATGGTCAGGGCTCACCCCAGGCACCTCTGGGCAACCACATCTGCCCCGGGCAACCACATCTGCCCCAGGCAACCCCTGCCTCATCCTCTGCCCTGCATCCACCAACACAGGAAAAGGCTGGAAAAAGCAAAACACACTCACATCCACCACATTCACAATGGGCTGGTTCTGCTGTTCGCTACCTAGATGTAGTAGGCTTTGGGCTGGCTTGGATTTTAGATAATTTAATTAATGTCTTTGGTACTGCCAATTAAAATAAACCCATAGGAAAGACTCTTACTACAAATGAGAAAGAAAAATTAAGGGAAAAAAATAAGCAGTTTTGTAGCTGTCAGAATCTCAAAGGCTTATATCTAAAGTACTGATCCATACTAAATCAAAAAAACCCAAAAACCAAAAATGCAAAACTGAGATAAAAATTTAGCAATTCCCAGTAATCATCTTCTGTGAACTACTGTAATGCTTCAGTCTGAATATTTCTACTTTAAACCCTCAAATTTAGCTAAATAAACTCACATAGATGCATCTCTCTGCAGGCCAAGGTGGTACTGGGAGAAACAGCATTTAATACTAATTTAAATGCAACAAATTAAAATTTAATTTTAAAGCATTTCAATACTAGCATATTTAATTTGGACTTAACATCAATGTTTGTTTATTTATTGATGTTAATATCCAGAGTTTTTTAAAAGCAAACATATATTAAAATTTGCTGTACTTGTTGAAAGAAAAAACAGCACAAATAATGTATTAACTTCTAAAGTGTCTCAAACTGAGGAACAGTGGTGTAGAAATGTAAAACCTAAAAGAAGGTGAGAGTTGAAGGTGAACATGGAAACATTCAGGATTAATTTATATTAAAAGCAGGAAACTTCTGGCTGAACACAGACTGATAACTTCACTCTTTAGGTTTTCATTTAAATTGAGTTGCTCATGAATGGCATAGGATCTGCGACTTTCTAATTACCCTCTCTGCTGGAGTGAATTAACAAATAGCATAAGTAACTACTACCTCCAGAACCCGACCTTGCCATTTGTTAAGCATTATCCTTCACTCCCACTCAGAGATGCAGGGCTGTGTGCCCCAGCTCAGTCCCAGGGGCTCCACCAGGGCCCCAGCCCAGCCAGGACCAGAAAGCACCCCAAGGAATCACAGAGACATACGTTTGATATCATGGTGGATAATCTTCTTTGAGTGGAGAAAGTCGAGTCCTTTCAGAATATGCTTTGTCACCCAAATTATTTCAAACTCTCTCATAGGACCACAGCTCTCCAGCTTTTCCATGACAGATCCTCCCTCTCCAGCTTCCATGAAGAGATGGATTGTCTCATCCCACAAAATAGCACCATATAATTCAGCAATGTTTTCATGACGGAAACATGCCTGTATTTCAACATCTGATGGTTTGAACTGTTCCACTGGGACCTAGGACATTGAAACAAAACCACAGTTATCTATAACAGAAACAAGTTATCCATGTGGACACTAATTATCCTGTAGATTAACAGAAAAGAAGGAAGTATAGCACTTGTATCCACTTGTTAAAATACTGAGCTTTACTTTGGTCCTGTGACATTTCTTCCTTTGCAGCTAAGAGACATCCTGTTAAAAGTTGAGAGATATTTTGGAATCATGCCCAAATAAAAAGTGCAATCTTCCAGAAAAAGCAATGTAGCAAGAGTTATTCCCGTCAAAATCCAGTGATTACGTAAAAGCTTTATGCAAACTTCCTGGTGAAGGAGATAAAATTCCCACTGCTTTTTCCATTAGCTTTGTGCACTCATCTGCACATCAGAGCTACACACCCACCTGACAGGTGGATCAGTGCTTGCAGTGCTCAGGCCCATTACTGACCTCAATTCAGTCCTTATCAGCACTGGTTTATGGCTTACAAGAAATGAAACCTGCTTTGAAGGGAGCGCCAGCAGCACGATATTTCTTTTAAAAGTACTGATGGCAGATTGCTGAGACAATAAAAGCAGTGTTTGCTTACACACAGAAAAGCTACTACTGCTTAGTTTTCTTCCCTTGGACTTGTGTCTGTGAACCAAAGAGGCTCATTTATTTCAATGAGAAATACTGTTTGTAGTTTCAGAAATATTAGGATACTTTAATTCTGCAGTGAGTTATGCAGGAGCAGGTAACAATCTGTCTCTGTGTGGACACACAGGCTGCAGGGGAAGGACACACAGCTGCCTGCCCAACACTTTTACACACAGAATTTATACAGGTATTTATTCATGAGCTGGAGATACAGAGCAATGTCTCAACTGAGCTTTTACTGGCCCTGAATATTTACTGCTCAATTCAAAACAGTATGTTAGAAGGCACAGCTGAAAGGAAATGTTGGCTTGCATCAAAGCAGGGCAGTGCTCAGCAGCTCTTTTGAGGCGTCTCACAACTTTAACTCTGTCAGTGCCCAAAACACAGTAAGATTTCACATACTGAGCTCTCAGGGACTTTAATGGCACTGAAATAAAGAAAACTGAAGTTTGAGCACCTCACTTAAAGGACAAGAGCCTAAAACTTCTGCAGCAGCAGGGTTTTGCTACCACCTTCAGCAGGGACGGGATCTCACACTGGTATTTTACCCCCGCAGGACAGCAGGACAGCAGGACAAGTAGAAAATCCACTCTGCACAACAGGCTATGTGCCAGTTACACACACTTTTAGATACTTTCAAAATGCTGTAACATTTGATTAAATGCAGCTTTAGAGCCAAAAAATTTAAACAAGCTAACAGAAGTGTACATTTTCCCCGCCCTGTTTACGCCAACAAAACCAAGATGATCATCAGCCAACAGTGGAATTCGATGCAGACATATTTGAAAATACACTGTAAGTAGTATGTTGTACAATATTTGCTCAGAGATAAAACTACTGAACTAACATACCAATTTGCATGCCATTCGTTTCTTGGTTTCTCTGTCTTGGGCTAAGTACACTTTCCCAAAAGCTCCCCGAGGAATAAAATCAGAACCAATATTCCTGTAAGTCAACTTCCATGGAAACAGGAGCACATCTGAGTCAATTTGATAGCGTCCATTCTTGGGTGTGATCTGTGGAGTTAAACAAATAACAAAAAACCACAGTGAAGTTAAAACTGCTTAAAATCTAATTAATTTTACATATAGTGGAAAAAACCCCATATCATTATGTGTATGATGCACATGATTTGCTTAGCAGTCTTTATTTAGTAACACCAAATGGGAACAACATGTGAGGTGTGGCATTCATTCACAGCCCAGGCATCCACGTTTCTCTCCAGTGACTAACTTATGAAGTGTAAGTTGCAATTAATTGTCTTGAAACAACAACAACAGCAGCTGGGTTAACGAAATTACCCACCTCTTGTTATTAGATTTACCTGCACATGTTTGTCCTTCCTGTAATCTGTTAACTTGTTATGCCACATACCTGTTACTCACAGGTTATCTTATACAATGTGAGCAAGAGTTTCAGCATTTCCTAATATCATATGTACTGCTGGGAGTTTAATTTTCCATCTTGTATTGGAGTTTCTGCTGCTTAGTAAAAGGTCAAAGAAGTCTGACTTGATTTTACCAGCCACTTTCCTCTAGTTTTATACCATAGTTTAAAAAAGAAGAGTGGGAGTAACATTGTCTTCTCTAGGTGGGTAATGTTGGGAGCTTTGATTCTTCTGTACCATCAACTAGGCAAGGAGGGGATTCAGGGCACCTAAGTCAGTATCTTGCTCTAAATCTTTCTCTCAAACAGCTCCCTCCCTCTGCACGTGACAGAGAGAGACCAAACACCTAACTACAGCCATGTGAGTACTGCTTGATCGCTGATGTTGCTTCTTCAGTCTCTCAGCTACAAAATTATTAATATTTCCTATGAAAATGCTTCTAATTATTTCAGCCAGTATCTGGAATATCATTAATCTCCTTACTGCTACTTTATCAAGATTCTTGAAGAGATGTAAAATCACATCAAGGATATTTATCATTTCATGTCTGTCACAGGGCCTCAAATATTCAGCTCTTCAGCTACTCTTTTTAAGATAACAGCATATCCGGAAGATTATTTGATTTAGATTTCTATTTAAGATGTAACATATAATCTTTCATTCTTAACCTACCTTCATGCTTTTCAATTAGGAAAGTACCTTCTTGACTGCTAAAATTGTCATTTGTGATTTGTACCTACATGAAATAAATTAATTCTTCTAAGTTCCTAATTCTTCTAAGTTCCTAAATCTTCTAAGTTCCTAAATCTGGGGAGGATAAGTTCTAAACCTTTGGCCAAGGGAGGCTGTCCTTCAATTAAAAGTATTCTGCTTAGGATAGAGAGATTAAGCCTTCCCTCTCTCTACTTGTTAGACCCAGGGTAAAGCAATCTGTACATGCCTAAGAATCTGTACATCTAGCTTGCTTACTTCTGCATTTCAAAGGGTTGAGAATAATCCATATGGTTACACCTTATCCTGGAAAGGAAGAGACGCTGAGCAGAGTAGATTTGGAGAGCAAGACAGCGACAACCACCACACTATTCTTTTTTTCAGGAGGCTTTTAAGACTAGTTCCTAGCCTGGCCCTGTGAACATTTGTCTGTGGCTGCAATGCACCTTTCAGTTCAGTTTTGACTAAAAGAAATTCAGCTTGTGCACTTCAAGACCCTTTGTGATGCAAGCCACGGTGCAGCCAGTGAGGGTCACCAGGCAGTCAGAAATACCAAAATGCTGTAGATATTTACAGAGCAATGCCCCTGTTGAAATGCAGGCACAGGTAATACCCTGCCTCCGACCCTCAGTTGCATAATGGGATCACATGCACCTAATAGTACTTGGTTCATACCAATTGTATGCATCTGTAGAAGCAATATGCAAGCAAAACAACCACGAGTATGTAGAACAGTGTCTACCCTAAGCATAGGAAACACTTAATATTACCAAGTGTCATTTCAGTGTTACAGAAATGACACTTAGTTGAAAAGTGATTGTTTTGCAATACTGCAATGATCTCTCCAAATCAGAATAAAGCCTGTGGCATTTCACACCTGAGTAAACAGTAAGCCTCAAGCAACCAATGTTCACGTATAAAATATATTATATGCTGGATATTTAAGATGATAGATGTAGAGCATTTTAAGAAAATACAGCAGCAACACCAACATGCATGAACAGAATTCCATTACAACACTGTTTGTTTCCAGAGCAACTGATCTTAAACAAAAGTTTAATGACACTAATATCCAGAGATGCTTGTAGAACACAAACAGTTTTAGGGAAAAAAAATAACATCTCAAAACAACATATCTATATACTTGAATTTAGCAGTGTGAGATATTACATAATATTGTAACTCTTAAAATCATACCTGATAGTACATGCTTTTTCTCCTTACATTACTACTATTGACTTTTTTTGCAGATAGAGCAAATTTAGGAACTATATTGTTAGATCCTAGGTCTTTATTTTTGGGAATTTGCATAATGAATGTTTTATTGCATGAACATAAGGCACTAGAAGACTTTTACTGTCTCCCAGACCTGTAAACCATCATAGTTTGTAAAATCATAGATAGGCTTTGGTTAGAAGAGATCTTAAAGATCATCTAGTTGCAATTCCCCCACTATGGGAAGGGATGTCACCCACTAGGTCAGGTTGCTCAGGGCTCCATCCAGCCTGGCCTTGAACACTATCCACAATTTCTCTGAATAGTCTGTTCCAGAGCCTTACCATCCTCAGAGTAAAGAAATCTCTACAATTTTAGTTTAAAATCATTCTTCTTTGTCCTATCACTACAAACCCTTCTAGAAAGTCACTCTCCCTCTTTTTTATACAAGTTGTGCATTTTGTAAGCCCCATTAAAGTACTGAAAGGACAAAATGAGTTGTAGATTTTGCTTTTGACTTCTTGTCTCAAGTTTGTATTCAATACTGGGAAATGTTTTCTAACCTCCAGCGATACTAGGAGATAACAGAGTGGATCCTTCTGAACAACAGATCTTCCTCCATAGCTGCCTGAGACTGCAGGGGCTAGACTTGATAGGCTCAGAGACCCCTTCCAGCCCCAGGGTTGCAGAGGAAACCACAGCCTGTTACTTCTGGAACTGAGCTTTATTTAGAATCCTTAAAAACTTCTAATTGCTATGGTCTATGAAATGCCAAGTAAAAGAAAACAGATGTACATACCATATTCAAGAGGATTCCAGATTCCTGTTGTCTGCATCCTTTAAATTGTTTTGCAGTGTTAGACACCTGATTTGCAAAAGCAAGCAGGTCTTCCACAGTCCCGTATTTGACGGAGGACATCAAAGAGACCTCCCTTTCACAAAACAGCAATGATTCTGCATGTTCATCATTTTGATTTGCCTCTTCACACATGGTAATTAAGCTGTCTTCATAGACTGCAATGTCTTCACCTGGATAATGGTTTTCCATGATGGCTATCACCTCAGACATATTTAGATCAGCTAGCAACAAGTCAATCTCCTCTTTGCTATCACTACCCGTGCTCATATACTCCATTACTGTCCAGTTTGCAAAATCACTCCTGGGAAAAAAAAGAAACAAACTTGAAAACACTTTTCACCCAAATTTGTTTCAGCAAAGTAAGAATGAAAAGGAGTTATCAGAAGTGACCAGCAGCTCATCATTATACAGATTCAAAATTAATAACTTGTATTATGAAGAAGATAATAATTAGGATCCTGGGTGAAGACAAAATGGAGAAATATTTGCTAGTGAAATTTATTTAGAAGTTACTAGTTAACCTCCCCTGTCATTCACTCTTGGAATTTATTATAAAGCTTTCCCTAAGAGGAACAGGTACAGTAAGAATACACCACTGTGATAGATATGCAAAATGAAGGAGCACCCTCAATGCAAACAAGGGAATTTGTTGTTTGAAAAAGAATGACAAAGACAGATATTAACATTCTCAATTAGTTTATGTCTAAGTTTGTATTGACAATTTATACGATGTATCCAGAAAGAAGGAAAGGTCACAAAGCAAGGTCATTCCACTAGCAATAAGCATTTGTTAGTATCATTGTACAAAGCACAACTGTCACCACCTGAGATACAAAATCTGTATTTTTTTTGCAAGTGACTTGTCAGAAGTAGGCTTGAACTGAAATTTTCACCTGACTTTCAGAAGAAAGTCAGAAACTGAGCTATCATAAACGCAATGATCTTTAGAAGTGGTTTCCAACAGTCTGTTCTGTTCCCACTAATCCTAACAATAACTTTTTAGGTTACTATTGCAACTATTTTGCTGGAATGGATTTACAGCAAGCTGGGTTCAACTTCCCAAAAAGTCCCTTCCTATTCCAGAGAGTTACATATTCAAGTTCAAAACATATGCATTGTCAGTCATTAAAATACTGACACAAATAGTTTCCAACACACAGTCTAGAGCACTTACCTTGTATTTAACCTGATTACATCACTCAAAACCATTTAAAAACGTCTCAACAGAATCCCTGAAGTCATCACGTTTTTCTGAACCCGTATTTACCACTGATGATAGTTTCACAGTGTTCTGTGGCAGTCTATTAAAAAAAGCAAAACAAATAAAGCCATTGCATACCAGCTCAAGCAGAAGGACTGGTTTGTACTCATATAGATCATTTGCTTCATGGAAAGAAGAGCTAGTAATCACAAGGCTGAGATAGCAGGGGATTTTTCTGCAGAAAAAGATGACAACTCAAGAAAGAATCAAGCTACTGCATCATCCAGATTTCCAAGTAGTAGTGAAAAATAGTTTTTCCATGGTTAGGTCCCGAGTTTTATTCTCTTTGTCTCATGCTTGCTTAAGTAAAGAGTAGGACCTCCTTTTCCTCTAGCAGAACTGACTACAGCATGCTGTCTTTAGAGAGCTCTCATTTCCCTTTTTCGTAATCCACTGCACCATCTATTTTGGGCAAAAGATAACAACTAGGCAAAAAGACGCTTAAAAAAAAAGAAAAACGAAAAGCAGCAAACAAAACCTTATCTCAAGGACAAGCAGCAGACTAGGTCCCCTGAGGCCATGGAGCAATGCGTTTACCCAGGTACAGTTTCTGGTTGATCACTATCTTCCTTACCCTCACTACAAGGACGTAGAAGCTTTGTGGCACATATTTCTCATGGGTTAGAGTATTTACGTCAGCTCTAATGTGAAGAAAACCAAGTAAAATGACGTGTCTGAGTCGGCAAAGAAGTCAGACCACGTGCTGAAAATTCAAAAGGCAGGACAGATGCAGCATCAGAAAAGGCAAATGGAGTGCCTGTTCCTTTTCAAACTCAGACCCAAACCCTGTGAGTGATGGTGGCAGAGCAGCACTGTGCCACCCCCCGTTCCCCAAGATGGGCACAATGACTTTCACCAGCACTCTACACCAGTTCATCCAGCCCTACCCAACCCACACCCCCAGCACTAGGGCAGCCAGGTTGGAAACTTCGTGGTCACCAGCACTACTCGATCGGGGAGGCCCCAGGCTTTGTATCTTGGGTGCTCAGAGAGATCACAAAAAGGAAAAGATGCTGTGGGTGTTTTCTTGCCCCTATCACCTCAGCTTACTCCATGACCAAACTATAGGCTGTAACAAAGCCTGAACATGGTTACTTTTTAATAGAAATGAGATTTCTATTTTTCCCCAGAGCAGAACTTTTATTCATTGGTTGAGGGGTTTTTTGGGTTTTTTAGTTTTGTTTTGTTGTTTGTGCTGAATTAGTGGGGTTCAAAAGAAAAGAAACAGTGCTGTCACAAAAGGAACCAAGAGACCTCATGTGTAAAGTCAGGTAAAGTTACAAACTACTCCTGAGGGACTTTCTGAAGAAAAACATGAGCCTCTAGATGCTCCAGTCTTTTGTGCATAAAGACAAATATGTACCACAGTTAAACTAATTTACTCTCTGACAGCATCTTCATGCATCTGTAGAGATTAGACCAAATGTAGCTTTCTGGAAGTGCCAGCTCTGC
Source organism: Irena cyanogastra (assembly GCA_013397155.1). Lineage (NCBI taxonomy): Eukaryota > Metazoa > Chordata > Aves > Passeriformes > Irenidae > Irena > Irena cyanogastra. Next base: position 20,366 of record VWZV01004339.1, read on the forward strand.
CTCAAAATGTTCCCAAACTAGAGCACAATACCAATGATACTCTTGGCAGTTTTACTACTACCCTAAAAGCTCTGAATGACATGAAGAAGTGACTGTAACCTGCATATTCTCAGTTCTTTTAGTGCTTGAGAAAAGCTGCAAACCCTTCACCTTTACAACTACCCGAAAGGAAGAGGTAGTGAGGTGGGAGCTGGTCTCTTAAATAACAAATGACGGGACAAGGAGAAATGGCCTCAAGTTGTGCCAGGAGAGCTTGGATATTAGGAAAAATTTCTTCACTGAAAGAATTGTCAAACACTGGAAGAGGCTTCCCAGGGAAGTGGTGGAACCACCATCCCGGGGGGGATTTAAAAGACATACATGTAGATGTGACACAGTTTAGTGGTAGGCTTGATAGTGCTGGGTTTGACTTGATAATTTTACAGGTCTTTTCCAACCTAAATGATTTTCTTTTTCCCTATATCTAGCAAACTGTAAGCACTAAATGTTTACACAATTAAAGCAGTGTCTAGACTATAAAAGCTGATTTTTTAAATTATGCAGCAATTTAAAAAATTGCTAGAGACAAAAAAAAAAGTCAATTTTCCATTTCCCATTAGGGAATTCACTCTATCTATTTATCTTTAAAATCCTATGCTGGTATAAGTGGTGGGCACTCATGCAGTATCCTAAATCATCTTATATAATCTAGGTTCATGAAGAAATGACATCACTAAGTATGCTTTACTTAGATTCTCAGCTAAAAAACTGGGTTTACCTGCAGTGGAAAAATAAAACTGCATGCAAACACTTAAGTCAGTTGCAAAAGCACCAAGACTCTTTCTCCAGTTCTGCCAATATTTCAACATCATCACATGAGTAATTTGTAAGCCAAAGGTTTATTTCTCTATTTTCTGTGTAGCTCTTCAACCCCTTTTGCCTAAGAAGTGTGCTATCGGAGACCACTTTTATATCCATCATGTTAAATCAGACTGACTGGATACCAGGCTTCTGAGCCCCTGTGAGACTTTTTCTGTGTCAAGGATCAACAATGGAAAAAATTAAACATAATCTACAATAAAAATAAAATTTAAAAACCAAAACCACACAGATAAAAAACCTCAACACCCCTCGCTCCCCAAAAAAAGCTAGCCACAAACTGCATAGACTGGCTCAACACAATCATACACCCATAATAAAGATCTCTTGTGCTGCTTTTAGAGAATAATTTTCTGATCTAAGTGACAAGTGACTGCCCACTAGAAATGAAAAAAGTCCTTATCTACTTTTAAGAAAACTTATCGACAGAACTTGAAAAACATAATCCCTCTGAAAAAAAAACAAAAACAAACAAAAAAAAACCCCAAAAAACAAAAATAAAAAAATTCTACTGTTAAGGAACAAGAAATATCAACAATTTCAATTTCGACAACATTTCACATATTCACTTGGAATAAGAAAATCCGCGAGTCTCCCAGCGCCGGCAGCAGCAGAGCCCAGCCTCAGCCCCTTCCTGCCCCGCAGCCCCCGGGGACAGCGCAGGTGCCGCAGCCCCGGCGGCTGCCCCGGCACACGACGCGGCTCGGGAGGCCGAGGGCAGCCGGGACCCCGAGCCGCCTCCGCCCGGCAGCTCCGCTCCATCCCGCCAGGGCTCTGCCGGCGCTCCCCCCGCCCTGCCCTGCCCTGCCGACCCCGTCCCCGCTCACCGCGGCGCGCCGGGAGAGCCGCGCCGCCCGTCCGCCGCAGCCGCGCCGCTCCGCCGGGACCCGCGGGGATCTCCGGGGGCGGGGAAGGGCGCAGGTAGCACCGCCCGCCCCTGGCCGAGGGCGGGGGACCGGGGCGGCCCCGGCGCCGGTTTCTATTTCGGTTTCCCGGCAGGAGCAGGCGCTGCGCTGTCCCAGCCCGGCCTCAAGGCCGGCCAGCGACCGCCTCCCGCTCCAGCCGTGGCATCGCCCGACGGAATGGCTTGTCCCCGGCGGTGGCATCGGGAAACCCCTTTCCTACCACCTCGTGTTTCCGTGCGCACCTAGAGGGCGTCCACCAGCGTCCTACGAGTTTAAACATCATCTGAATTTAACTTCGGCTGACACGCGGGTGGAATTTAGGACAACAATGTGAAGAATTTGTTAGTGGCAGTAGTATTAAAATACTCCGGGACACACTAGTGTGAGTTGGGTAATTGCTAAAATTGGGTACGACTACTTTTTATTTCTTATCCCTAAGGAAGTAATTCTTGCAAAACAGTGCTGCCTGATAGCTCCTCTTCAGTCAGTTCGTTTTTAAGGAGATAAGTAGCACCTTTAACAAAAACAGCTGCCACAGCACTAGGAGCTGATGTGTTGAATCTGTCTCGAGGTGTCAAGAGACCCAAGATGGATTTTTGGTTCATTATCTGCAGTGTAATGACTATTTGCTTACTGAAGTCAATGGCAAAACCATCATTATAAAGTTTCAGGACAAATATTCACCTTAGGCTTCAGTGTTTATTAGTAGTTCATACAACTCCTTTTCTCTTTATATTATCAAGAAACCCTGACTCCCTTGTTTAAATGGTTTATGTTTGCTACCTCTCCTGGGACATTCACAGTTGTCCAAAGTATGTCACAAATGATATTCTGAAATGTGCAAGGGTTTAGACTCACTATAGGATTTTCTTTTCCTTAGCATCATAACTATGTATATGGAACTCTGCTAGCAGGGTTAACTTTTGCACATGGTAGTGCTTGGTTATAGGTTAGACTTGATGATCTCAGAGGCCTTTTCCAACCTAACTGATTTGGATTCTGTTTGTCTGGTCCTGGGCTGGAGGCAGAGTTACTGCAGTGAAGGCAGCATGTGGGATCAAAAATGAGGTGGTTGGGGCAGAGAGCTGCAGGGCACCCAGCAAGCAGTCATTGGTCTGCAGCATGGTGCCCCAGGCATGTACTGAAGAAAATGTCATTTTCTTTGGTTTTTAAAAACATTTATGTAAAACTTGTGGGCATGTCTGTAGTGTATGTTAGGGCACTTCGTGGGTTAGTAGGTCTTCAGTGCAGTGCTGTATATACTCTTGGCAGCCTCCCAGTAAGTCAGGGTCTGTAAGTAATTGCTATGACCTAATTATTTTGGTTTTGTATTCTAGGATGATCATTAAGACAGAGATTAGATTGCTTTTAAAATAGAGCATTCCAATTTATATCCTACTTATGCATGCCATGGAGTACAAANTTCTACTGTCAAGGAACAAGAAATATCAACAATTTCAATTTCGACAACATTTCACATATTCACTTGGAATAAGAAAATCCGCGAGTCTCCCAGCGCCGGCAGCAGCAGAGCCCAGCCTCAGCCCCTTCCTGCCCCGCAGCCCCCGGGGACAGCGCAGGTGCCGCAGCCCCGGCGGCTGCCCCGGCACACGACGCGGCTCGGGAGGCCGAGGGCAGCCGGGACCCCGAGCCGCCTCCGCCCGGCAGCTCCGCTCCATCCCGCCAGGGCTCTGCGGCGCTCCCCCCGCCCTGCCCTGCCCTGCCGACCCCGTCCCCGCTCACCGCGGCGCGCCGGGAGAGCCGCGCCGCCCGTCCGCCGCAGCCGCGCCGCTCCGCCGGGACCCGCGGGGATCTCCGGGGGCGGGGAAGGGCGCAGGTAGCACCGCCCGCCCCTGGCCGAGGGCGGGGGACCGGGGCGGCCCCGGCGCCGGTTTCTATTTCGGTTTCCCGGCAGGAGCAGGCGCTGCGCTGTCCCAGCCCGGCCTCAAGGCCGGCCAGCGACCGCCTCCCGCTCCAGCCGTGGCATCGCCCGACGGAATGGCTTGTCCCCGGCGGNCACTAGGAGCTGATGTGTTGAATCTGTCTCGAGGTGTCAAGAGACCCAAGATGGATTTTTGGTTCATTATCTGCAGTGTAATGACTATTTGCTTACTGAAGTCAATGGCAAAACCATCATTATAAAGTTTCAGGACAAATATTCACCTTAGGCTTCAGTGTTTATTAGTAGTTCATACAACTCCTTTTCTCTTTATATTATCAAGAAACCCTGACTCCCTTGTTTAAATGGTTTATGTTTGCTACCTCTCCTGGGACATTCACAGTTGTCCAAAGTATGTCACAAATGATATTCTGAAATGTGCAAGGGTTTAGACTCACTATAGGATTTTCTTTTCCTTAGCATCATAACTATGTATATGGAACTCTGCTAGCAGGGTTAACTTTTGCACATGGTAGTGCTTGGTTATAGGTTAGACTTGATGATCTCAGAGGCCTTTTCCAACCTAACTGATTTGGATTCTGTTTGTCTGGTCCTGGGCTGGAGGCAGAGTTACTGCAGTGAAGGCAGCATGTGGGATCAAAAATGAGGTGGTTGGGGCAGAGAGCTGCAGGGCACCCAGCAAGCAGTCATTGGTCTGCAGCATGGTGCCCCAGGCATGTACTGAAGAAAATGTCATTTTCTTTGGTTTTTAAAAACATTTATGTAAAACTTGTGGGCATGTCTGTAGTGTATGTTAGGGCACTTCGTGGGTTAGTAGGTCTTCAGTGCAGTGCTGTATATACTCTTGGCAGCCTCCCAGTAAGTCAGGGTCTGTAAGTAATTGCTATGACCTAATTATTTTGGTTTTGTATTCTAGGATGATCATTAAGACAGAGATTAGATTGCTTTTAAAATAGAGCATTCCAATTTATATCCTACTTATGCATGCCATGGAGTACAAACTTGTGTTTCCTCCATCTCTCCATGGTGAGTTTCCTCTGGAATCCTAAGACTTGTCCTGCCTAAATTAATTGATGTGGAGAGAGGACCTCCTCCTCTTTCCCTCTTTGAAGTTGGTCTAAAAATAGAAAAGGGTTTCATTAAAATTAATTGTGGGTTTGGAAAAACTAATAGCGCAAGCAAGTTCCTGAAAGAGGATACCCAAAGTACCCTAGCGTGAGAGCTGCTGCACGTTATGGATGTGTTACTCAGCCTCCTTAACCTCCCACTTTCAAGGTCCTGCCAATTCCACCCTCTCCATAGATCTGGCCTCTCCTATAGCCTAATTTATTCTTCAGTCCTTCCTCTCTTTCTTTTTTCTATAATCATCTTCAGGTTTCTTGTGCTTTTTTCACTTCCCTAGTTCCACTAGACAACATCACTGATACAGGCCAAAGGTTTTACTTCCCTTTTTTAAGTAGTCAGTCTCCCAAAACCTACATTAAAGCCCCATCATCTTGGCCCTCTGACCCTTCAGGTTCACCCCGTGCCCACCCTCACCCTCCTGCCCTTGGCTGGCAGGGCTCACACAGGGGTTGACGGCCAGCCCTGGCCTGGGCTGCTGGGTGCTTCCCCGCACAGGGCAAGCAGCTGCTCACCCCCACGCCTCAAGCCTGACCCGGGAAGCTCACAAAATCACAGAATATGCTGAGTTGAAAGGGACCTGCAATGATCACTCAAGTCCAACTCCTGGCCCTCTGCACAGGACAATGCCACAAATCACACCATGAGCCTGAAAGTGTTGTCCAAAAGCTTTTTGAACTCTTAGGCTTCCTGCTGTGACCACTTCCTTGGAGAGCCTGTACCAGTGCCCAATCACCCTCTGGGTGAAGAACCTTTTCCAAATATTCAACCTAAACATCCCCTGACACAACTTCAGGGCATTCTCTCAAGTTCTGTCACTGGACACCACAGAGATCAGTGCCCACCCCTCTTCTTCTCATGAGCAAGCTGTTGACTTCTATGAGGTCTCCCTTCCATCTCCTCTCCCCTCCATCTCCTCCAGGTTGAACAATCTAAGTGACCTCAACTGCTCCTTTTAAATCTTCCCCTCAAGGCCCTTCATTATCTTCGTTGCCCGCCTCTGGATGCTCACTGAAAGCTTTATATCCTTCTTATATTGTGGTGCCCAAAACTACACAGAGGCCTCAAGATGAGGCCGCCCCAGTGCAGAGCAGAGCGGGACAATCCCCTCCCTTGCCCGGCTAGCGATGCTGTGCCTGATGCACACGGCTGGCCCTCCTGGCTGCCNCGGCCGCTCCGGCGCCGCCGCGGAGCCGGCTGCCGAGGAGCCGGGGGAAGGTAGGGACGGGTCGCCGGGCCTCGCTGCATTCGCCGCGGGCCTCGGTGCCGCACAGCCGGCTGTGCCGGGGGGCGTGGGGAGGGGAGCGGCCGCGGGTCCCGCTCGGCCCCACCGGAGGCGCCGAGGCGTCCTGGGCATGAGGAGCCCCGCCGGGCCCGGGTAGCCCGGCCGGGCGGTGAGGTCGGCCGGTGCCCTGTGGGGCTGCAGCCCAGGAGGCCAGAGTCCGCTGTCAGTGCCCGGGACGCGGTTTGTTAAGCGTCCATACCAGCTAGAGGTGAATCAGGTGACGGGGCTCATCCCGAGAGACACCCTCAAAAAGGCATAGGAATCGTGTTACTGGCGCTGTGTCTTTAATACAAGCCGAGAGCTAGTGAGGGGTGTCTCTTGCTGGTGTGCATCAGTGCCATGCTCAGACTGTGCAAAGGACAGCACAGCCAGAAGAACTTGTGAGAGCACATTCCATCTGTAGTGGCTAAGCATGTACAGATAGTAAATCAGGCAAAAAATCACAGCCATTATGGCCTCCTGGTCATGTCACCCATCCATGGGACTTGTCTTTTTTACATCTTGGTCACTTCATCTTTCTCTGTTTCTGTGACAACTGTGATAGTTGTCATTTTCATAAACTGCTTCCTTAGTTTTCTGATTAAAAATGCTGTATAAAACTAAGCTGTTGAAAGAGCTACTGTGGTTATTATTTACAAGCTTCTGTCAGAACTCAGTAAACATATAAAATGGAAGATTTTTTTAAAAAGAAGTACTATCAAGTAATACTAACAACTATCATGTAATGATACTTAAAGGTTTTCTAGAGGCCACGGTATCCCATGGGTTCTTCAAAACCAAAACCATAGAATAAAGAGCTGTCCTGGATTAAATTTTCAAACCAAGACAAGACATCCAGACATCCCTCTGGCTGATGGTAGCTGCTGGGAAATGCTCCCCAGCTTCCCAATCCAAATTGCAAAAAGGAAGTGTTAACAGGCAACAGCTTCACAGGCTCTGCTGATGTGATGTGGTCAGTGGATTAGTTTGAAAGCTACACAGGGAAGTGATCATGATTTCAGATTTGGGAGATGGCCCCTTTGCCTCTATGCAAAGAGGGGAAAAGTTCCATGTTTCTGGATGTTCAGCATGTCTCGATTCCATGTGATTTCTGGACGCTGTCAGCAGCAGTACAGATTGCCAGAAGTGCAATGAGATATGACTGGTCTGTGGGTTTATTGTACTGGAGTAGATGAAAGTGTATAATTAAGTGAAAATTTTGAGTAGGAGTTTACTGTAAAGGAAGCTGCTGAGTTGTAAAAATAGCAAGTGTTGAATTGTTCCAAAGTGCTGGCTTTGTGGTAGTTAAGAGAGACTGTCATTTCAGTGAAGCTTGCCAAGGTCTAGACCTGCCTCACAGCCTAGCCAGCATTTCCAGACTCTTATGTGTGTGCCAAGTTTCTTGATGGTGAGCAGCAAATTAAAGAACAAAGATTCCTTGTATTACGAAGCTTCCTGTGCACCAAGGGAAGTCAGTATTGTTTTCTTCCTACCTTTCCTACTCCTTGTTATTACAAATGTATGCATTTGTGAGAGAAATACACTTGTATTTCTTTCTTTCATTCATTCTTCATCGTCCTTCATTCATTCTTTGTTCTTTTCATTTTTGCTGTCATGATCTTGGAGAGCCAGGACAAATCTTTGTTCAGTTGTTCAATCCAGAGGAAGAGATTAAACCAGCCATACATCTTTCTGTTTACATAGAAAAGCCTTGATGCCTGTTTCTTCTCACAGATGCTGAAGTCAGTACCAGAAAGAAGACATTTGCTGAAGTCCAAACAGAACGACTAGATCAAGCTGAACGGACTGTTTTAATTAAGTGCCCATCAAAACTTAATGAAAAAATATTATTGCAGTACTTAGCCAGTCATGGGAATGTTAAGAGTCATTTCTTTTTTGAAAATCGTGTAAGTAATTAATGATGTAAACTAAAATCTAGACTTAGATGAAAAGAAATACCAGAAAGAAAATTTGGTTAATGCCTCATAGTTAAGCAAATTATATGCACTTGGTGTATTAAATCAGTTTTTATCTGTGCTAATGTTCACAAGTTGCTGAGCAGTTGATTTTTATTTGTAAGTCAGCTAAGCAACACCTCTAAGGAATAGCCAGCAACCTGTTTTGCACTAAATCTTTGAAACTTTCACATAGCACCATTCATTGTTCTGACAGTAGAGATAGCTCTTTTTTATGTGTTTGAGTGTTTAAGTTGTGAAGATGAATATAATTCAGAACTTTTATGTGTACTGCTTGCTGCCAAGAATAGCACATCTTAAATATTTTTAATCTCTTGTGAAAAAGCATCTAAAATGTTTTGAGATATGGAACTTAGCATTTGGCTTCAGGGCTGTCATACTAATTTGGAACCCCAGGAGCATCTGAGTAGTGTCAGTGCAATGAGTTCAAGCATTGTATGCATTTATCTCACTCTGTATTTCCATTCTTAATGTTTTAGGGCATCAGTGCTTTAATAGAGTTTTCAGAAAAGAGCAGTATAGCCTCGTTGCAGGATGCTGTTGGGATCCCAAGTGCTTCAGAGCATCATGTTGTCCCATTTAAATCAAGACTTTTTACTTTCACACTGAAAAACCCAGTGAGTCGTCACGTTGAAGAGACACCACTTCACCTCTCTCCTCAGTGTCCCATTCCAGTGAAAGACCTTATTGAAAAGCTTTGTCTTGCAGACAGCGTAAGTAGAGGTTTCTAGATCTCTCTTAATTAAAAATCAGACATGTTCATTTCAGATTTGCAAGTGGTCATGTGAAACTTAAAAAAGCTATTTTTTTTTTTTTTTAAAAAGGTAACATATTAGCATTTTATGTGAGTGGTTCTCCTACATTGCAGTAAATAAATGAAATTATTCATTGTAATAATGAAAATAATTTGTCTGTATGAAAGAAACCTTTTTGAAGTTTTGAAAAATAACCTTCTAATTTCATTGATATTAAATGGATGAAAATATATGTTAATAGAAGATGGGTCATTGTATTTTTATGGTGCTTATTTTCTGAACTAGATGAGCAGTCAGATGTACATTCTACTGAATGAGTATCAGCTTACAGAAGAAAACATCAAGCTGCGATTTCTGGCCTGTTCTTTGGTTCGGGATTTTACACGTGCATATTTCCCAGACAGCACGGTAAAGCCATTTGGCTCTTCAGTCAACACGTTTGGCAAATTGGGATCTGATGTGGACATGTTTTTGGACTTCCATGATACAGGAAAGCACGCTACAAAAATGGTAAAATTGTGCTGTGCGTCTTCAGTGTGTTGGATTTCTTCAACAGAGCAATTCATTTGCTGTTTCATACACAGGAATCAGTTTATTTTTATTTAGGTTTTAAATGGGTTCATATTATAGAGTGTGAACGAGTTTATTTGAATATTTGGATCTGAAGACTTTCAAAAACTGAATGTGGCATGGATGAGATGTTCTTTGCAATAGGAAGAAAATTATTTGGTGTTTACATAAATTTCGCACTATTAAGGTGAATTTTACTATGAAGAAAACCCTCATCCACCAAAATTGTTTCAGCAGAGTCAGACCTTCCCATTCTATTGTCACGTTTTCACCTCTGTAGCTTCTGTGCTTCAGCCACGCTCTGTTAAAGCTTGGCTTTGTTTTTTAGGGTCCTCGATGTCCTAAAGCAAAGTTTGTGCATGTATGCATATCTGCGTTTTGGGAGGATTGTTGTGTTTTTTACCTTACCTTAAAGAGATGACTTTATGCTCCAGGAAAGTTACTGGATTACGTACTGGGGTGTATATATATTTATAGGCACATATTGAGTGTGTGGAGGTGTGAAAGCTCAGGACATGGAATAGTCATGGTAAATACTTACAGGTCAGGGATTCTGAATGAATAATCAAGTAGGTGATTCTCGTGTTGTGAAAACATTTCTTTTTACTTGTGTGGTGACAAGTTGACTTAAAAGACAATTGTCTTTTAAGTTTTCCTTAGAAGACAATGGCCTTAAACTTTTGAAGATTGGAAATTCTCTCAGCTTTTCTGTACAATTTGTATATTGCCGTGTAAGTTACTTTTAAAAAAATCCTTCAAATGTATATTGTTTTTAGTGTTACTGCAGTGATAAATCACAATGAAAGCAAATACGTTGGCTGAAGAGAAGGATCATTGTGTGTATGAAGTGTTAAAATCTTTATGTTTAATCAGTGAAGTTGCCCCTTAAGTTTTGTAGAAATAACGTTCAAGTATAAAATGTCTTATTTTCAAAGCATGTTTGGTAACTAGCTGTTATCTTTAATATGTATCCTTTGTGGAGCTAGAAGTTCTGTTGTGAAATGTAGAGTATTTGATGAGTGAGTTTACTAGCAGCTGCGATTACCTGTGAATGGCTGAGAGGCTTACTGCTCTGGGGAGACAAAGGGGAGGCAGCTTTAGTTACAAGGTGATTTAGCGGCAGTGGAAAAGGTATGTTTTGGTTTCTTCACTTCTGTAGCCTTTCAGGAGATGACGGCAATGGAGAGGGTCAGGCATTTTAGCACCTATTTACATGAAATAATTGTTTTTGAGCCTTATGGCAAACCGATTACTAATTGTAATTTAAGAAAAGGGGCAGAAGTGGGAACATTCTTTACCAAAAGTGGATGTCAGACCACAAATAGGGCATTTTTAACCCCTGGGCAGTTTGGGAGATTAGTGAATGATTTAAAACAGGGCTCTGTGTTATTTTGCAGTAGCAATTTTTGTTAAAATGGTTGTGCTTCTTGCTTAGGTTACTGTATCAGTTTACCCAAAAGTAACTGTTTACTTTTAATAGTAGTAATAGTTTAGTATTTGCTGTTTCCGTCTACGTGACAAGAATAGGGGAAGAACCACAGGGTTGGGGTAGAGTGTATCAATACTTCATACCCCCTAGCTAGCACCAAAGCTGTATATGAAGGTTCTTTTAATTGCTAAGAATATCTACTTTATCATTATAAAACAATCTTCATTCAGTTTTTGAGAGATAGTGAGGTGCTGTGTGGAAAGGCCCATTGTGGTTTTTGTCACAAATATAAATATCAACACCAGCCCACCTACAGGTCAGCTGAGTGCCCATCTTTATGTTTCCTGTCAGCTGCCTCGATGCTGATAGCTACAGGCTCCTTTCACTTGGAGCCAGCCCTGCTGCAGCATGCAGCTACGCAGCCAGATGGGGTTAGGGACCGCTGTCCTGGCATGTTCCACTGCACGTGGTGCCGACTGGAGAGCTGCTGGCAGGAGGGGAGCGGGAACAGTCACCTCAGTGATTGCCAGAGACTCAGAAATTCAGCCCCTGAACTGACCCTGTGGGAAAGGTTGCAAGGTCCATGAATTCTGAATTGTTTTACCTGTCTGTGAGGTCACTAATTTGTGGACAGCAAAAGTAATGTACTCGGTATCTCAGTTACTGTTAGATCACTGTAATTTTATTTGTATAGCATGCATTCATCCATGACATGTTCCAAGGGGGAGGATAAGTCAGTGTCAAGTATAGGATTAGCAAATAAAATTAGCTGATGTCTTAAAAACACAAGACTATAAAGAAAACAGAGATTTCACAGGTATTTTATTGAGGTAAAGACTACAAATGTAGGAAATCAAAATACAAAGACCTACAGAGAAGTTAATTTCTGATGTTAGAATATATCTTTACAGTATTTTTGTCTTTCAGGGAAACTATATATGACATGAAGTAATTTTTTTAAGTCTTACAGTATCATATCTTAATTTTGAATGATTTAAGTAATTGACATGCTGTATTTTTTTTACTTTTTTAAATGAAAAAGACATTTTCCCTTACACTGCTACTTGATTTACTAATAATTGAGGATTTGATATGGACTTACTGATAGTTTGAAATTATTGGTAGTTTAGTTGTGTTGCCCCTCTGTGATTGTATACTCCTCTTTGCAGTCAGAGCATTTATGCTCTCCTGGTAATTCCAGAATTACGTTTTTTAGCCAGTAATGAGATGTAGTACTATTATACTTCTGTTTGAACATGTAGCTTTGTAGTAAGTTGATCACTATTAGCCTGGAAAAATTAAATCACCAGAAAAGAATGTAAAAGAGAGAGCAATATGTTTTTACCTATTTTAAGTTTGGTACACTGCTTTGAATAATTCTTGTCTTTCAGTTCTAGTTGTACAAACTCCTTTGCAAATTGCGGTGGTCTTTCAGAAGTATTTTTAAATGTCTCTTTTGTTTGAGAGCTAACAGCTTGCTTTTAAAATTCTGTGTTAGAAAAAAGGTCCCTTTGAAATGGAATATCAGATGAAAAGATTACCATCGGAAAGATTTGCAACTCAGAGGATTCTTTCTGTAGTTGGTGACTGCCTTGATAACTTTGGTCCTGGGTGTGCAAATGTACAGAAGATCCTCAATGCCCGCTGCCCTCTGGTGAAATTTTCCCATCAGCCGACAGGATTCCAGTGTGATCTGTCAGTGAGCAACAGGTGAGACCTGGTTTTAAAGTTTGCAGAGAATTCTGATGTACTTAAAGTGTTCTGAAAACCTGTAATATCAACTGTTTAGTCTTCTCTTTTCCGTGTTCTTAACAAATGTGAATGTTGGCTCTGAAAGTAAAAAGGATATTTTTTGACTTCTAGAGGTTAGAGTTTGATGTCCTTAAGTTATCTTTCTCCAGCATAGGAAATACTTGCTAGCTGAAGCAGAAGACTCAAAAACCAGTGTATGGAAGAAGGTTGGCTTACAAAGCAGGAAAGAAGGCAGTCAGTGTTCATTAGACATCACTTCTCTTCGGCGTATGAACAGCCTTTCTTCATTGCTTTTCAGATTAAGCAGCTCCAGAATGTTAATTTTTAGGGATTTTGCTTCTAGTTGTTTTGGTGTCCTTTCCTTCTTCTTAAGGGCCTGCATACACCTGTTTGCTGGGAAGATGCCTTGGATGCCAAAGGAATTCGGGAAGGGGAGCCTTCCCGGGAAGGGGAGCCTGCGGTGTTCTGCCGTGCGGGGCCGCTCGCAGCACTGCCCGCTAGGGAGCGCCGGCTGCCCAGAAATGCCGCTCAGGGCCCCTCGGTGACAGCTCGGCACAGAAATGGCTGTGCTGTCCCTTCTGTGATTCTGCTTCCCGTGTTTTCATCAGAAATAGCCCCCTCACTCCAGTAAACAACCCTGGCATAAGTGTACATAGCCCCGAAATCAGTTACTGACCCTTTTCATTGTTGTTGGGGAATACAAAAATATGAGTGATTATTCTTCAGCATTAAAATGGCAGGACCCAGGGGAATGGCCTGAAGCTGTGTCTAGGGAGATCGAGGCTGGATATTAGGAAAAGGTTTTTCAGAGGGTGGTCGAGCCCTGGAACAGGCTCTCCAGGGAAGTGGTCACAGCACCAAACCTGACAGAGTTCAAGAAGCTTTTCGACAATGCTCTCAGCACATGCTTTGACTCTTGGGGCAGTCTTGTACAGGGCCAGGAGTTGGACTTTGATGATCCTTGTGGGTCCCTTCCAACTCAGAATCTTCTGTGATTCTGTGATACCAGTTTTAGTGCAATTTTGTGGTTTGTCTGCATCAGATACAATCAGATCAGATACACTCAGTTTTCTGAATTTCCCAAAGTTCCATTTCAGAATATGCAGGAGTTGTTAAGGCAATACTGAACAAGTTTCTTACAATTAAATTACTTCTCTATATGCAGCCACAGTGAAAGTCAGCATGTAGTTCTGTACAAGCTTCCTTGTAACTCACTGCTGGTAGTTTGGCTGGTTGGGACTGCATGTCTTGTCTTGTTATAATTTTTACTAGAAAACAGATCCCTCTGGACACCCTAAAGCATCTCTCAGCTGAAATTTAAGCAGCCCAGGTGTTAAAAAATTTTGACCTAGTAAAAGTCCTCAAAAGGCTATGCTGAATTTTTAGAACAACTTTTATCACTTCAGGCTAAAACTGAAGCAAAGTAAGATTTGTTCTCATACTGTACTTCCAATTTTTTTTCTGCGTTTTCTTGCCCTCCCATTTGTACAATACATGTATGGTTGTATAACAGCGTGATGAAGGAGGTCAAAAACTGATCCATCTGAAAACCTTTATCCTTCCAGATTAGTTGATTTTTTCAGCTCGACTAAGCAGTAATCATTGGAAAATTACCAAACTGACTTGTTTTGCAGATTTTGTTGTGTCTCTACACTTAGATTATTTTTCAGTGCAGCATTTTACTACTTTTTAGATAAAAGCGGTAAAAGAAGTTCTAGTTGTATTTTATTATATGTTAGGATAGAGATAGCTAACATACCAAAGGCAATTGTGGCTGAATTATGTTTTTTCACCTCAGTTCTGCATAGTTTGACTCCAGTACTTGATGGTGTTTTCTTTATTTTGGGGGTTCTTTCCTCCCACTGTGATGTGGAACAAGGAGACAGGAAACAGTGCAAATGAATATTATTTACCCAGAACTGTATCATTCTTGCTATGGAAAACTACCAGGTATTTAATCCTGGACAATTGCAGGCATTCCAACCCAAACCATTCTACTATTCTATGATTCTCTTCTGTGTTTTAAAATGTATAAAAGTTAATTTTTTATGGAAGCCTCCTTCTCTTAAAATGAACAATGAACACTGCATCTGATACTTTATAATTCTCTCATCATTTACATGTCGTCCCATTTCTTCAGCATTGCAATAAGAAGCTCAGAACTCCTGTACATCTATGGCTGCCTGGATTCCCGTGTGCGAGCGTTGGTGTTCGCTGTACGATGCTGGGCCCGCGTTCATGGGCTTACAAACAGTGCTCCTGGTACCTGGATCACAAACTTCTCCCTGACCATGATGGTCATGTTCTTCCTGCAGAGGAGATCGCCACCTATCATTCCAACACTAGACCAACTTAAAGAGCTGGCAGGTAAGCACAGCTGTTTGTGTTTATTGCAGTTTATTGTTTATTGCACATTTGTTTTATCTAAAATCATAAATAAACCCAAGAAATTTCTTTATGCTCTCAAATACTAATGAATATTTGTGTTTTAAGTTTGAGGGAATACACAAGTTGTAGACATATTTTTAAGTGAAAATAATGCATCTTTAAAGGCAAAATAAATCCTTTTCAATACGATACTAATTCTGTTTAGAGGGGTTAGACTTATTCTGTCCCTTAGATAATTAAATGTAATTTACTTGTTCAGTGCTCTTATGCTGATTTTTTTTTTTTTAATTTTGTTATTTAAAAGACTTGTAGGGTCTTGAATGTTTCTGGAGTTAAGGATTTTGTGCAGACTGAGATGATGTGTATTGTTTTATAGCTACTAAATGCTTAAAAGAAAGGCTGTGTTTTCTTCTCCAAATTTGTAATATCCTTGAGACTGTTCAGGCCCTCTGCAAATAATTCTTGTATCTCCACAAACAAGCTGTTCTGGAGGTTTCTTACACAGCATTCAGGGTGCGTTATCTTCATTCAGCGAATTAAACGAAAGCATAGAGAATGACACCCCAAGTTCTCGATTCCTTACTCATGTCTTCTGCCTGTTGACATGATTCTTTGGAAGCTTTGAGTGCTTCAAGTGGACCAAAAGGTCTGTGTTCAGTTGCTTTAAAATAAATTTAAACATTTCCATCAGAATTCTGTAGAAATGTTTATACATAAAACATTTGTTCGGATATTTACAAGAGTGTTCCTAATTCTGTGAAGTTTTTCAGAAAAAGACAGTGAACACTGGCTCTGATTTTTTTAAACCCTCATGTAGGTAGTAACCTCAGAGAGTTGTGCTGTTAAGTTAGTAATACAGCCCTGTATGCAGAGGTACTTGTAAGAAGTATTTTCAGAGATATGAAGATGTCATTTGTCTTACTCTTGTAGGATTTTAAAAATGTGCCATTTGCTCATGATGCTTTTCCTTTGCCCATCTATAGACTTTTTTATTTTAAATCTTTTACCACTTAATTTGAATCTTAACCTGAAAGTTCACTTGTGAATTCCTAATTTAATTTGTGCAACATGGTAGCATTGATTTCAGTTAGTTATCTGAATTTTATTAAACATAATGGCATTTTACTGTTATTACTTCAAAATATGCCCACAATTTTTCTTTCAGGTGAAAAAGACAAGCATATAATTGGAGGATATGATTGCTCATTTGTTAGTGATTTAAGGAAGATTAAACCTACAAAAAATACAGAAACACTTGGTAGGTAGATCTTCATAAATTTTCTTTTTTTTATAAGCATATTGAAAAAAATATTTTCCTTAATGTTACTGATGGCTCTTGTTTTTCTTTCCCTTAGATGTATTGTTGGGTGAGTTTTTTGAATATTTTGGCAACTTTGATTTCAGAAAGAATTCTATAAATCTTCGAAAGGTAAACAGATTTTAATTGCTCATCATTATCAATTGAATCTCTCTGTCTGCCATTTGACAAACTACATATGCTAAGCAATAATTTATGTCATCTTTGATTATATATAAAAAAACATTTATATGGAAACTGAGTCTTTTCTCTGAAGGAGGAGGCTCTTGGAGCCCAGTAGCTTACAATACCATTAAGAACATTTACAGTGTCATTACTTGGATATGCTGGAAAGCAGAAACCAATGCAAAGCTTGTGTGATTTTACTGAAAAGCCCTGTACTAAAAGTGGTAGTTTTAAAAAGTCAAAGCTATTTTGCTTCTGTGGGAGGAAAACTTCTAAAATGTCATGATGTCTGTCATAGCAAAAGTCTGTGACAAACTCTGTGACTTGACAAGAGTTGCATTTAAAGATGGGAGTCCATACCCAACCAGAGCCTACATTAAAACTTACAGCTTAGTTCTGAGTGTGCTTTTGACACTGCAGTTTTCTACTGCAGTTTGTATCAGCTACAGTAACTGTACTGCAGCTCAGTAAGCATGCCATAGCATGATAATTCTGTGCTAGCACTTCAGTTTGCTTTATATGTTTAAGTCATCCTATTGAGCTGTGTGTGCATGCAGGTATACCAGAAAAAACATGAAAATGTAACCTCCATAACTCACACCTGTTCCTGCTGGGCTGCTTTCAGGATGGGGTTTGAGTGCTGTGTGGCTGTGTGGACACTCGTTGGTTCTCTTTCTTATTTGGGCATTGTGGATCACTGGCTAAAGAGCTCTTTTTGCAGATTGATCCTAGAAACTGATTTATTTAGGTGGAGAACTTCTGTTTGCTGTTAGACCTGAAAAAGGCAAGCAAAAACGTATTTAGAGCCTGAGCTAGTCAGGGGAGGTATCTGGGCTGCTGTTCCTCTGAGAGTGCTTTTGGCCCTGGAGCAAGCGTATGTAAGGTGTACCTAGACACTTCCTGGACCAGCAGGAGCTGGTGGATTCCTGCTAGAGATTGTGGTGGAAAGGCTTGAAGAGGTTCTGCTATACAGAACCAGTCAGCTAAGGAACACTGATAAGCACTGAGGTGGAAGTGCATTTAAATAACAAACTACATAGTTGTCAGCTATTTGTGTTGTACTACGCCAGGTGCCTAACAGTGGACCATGACCTGAATAGCTCTGTGCTTAAAAGACAGACCAAACTGGGAGGAATTTCAGCCAACTAAGCAATCTTGTTCATTTACACCAGCACTGTGAGCTCTCTGAACAGTGTGGGAGGAATGGTTTGAACAGTTTAAATGCATGCAGTATTTTATCAAACTGGGCTATGCAGGTTAATATGACACACTGATGCTGCCCATAGGCAAGTGGAGATTAGGAAGATTAGGAGTAGGAGGTTGCAGTAGGTGAGGTCTGAGGTTTGTTGGACAGCAAATGGGAGAATGGCCAAAAAGACAGGTTAAGCTGTAGTTGTGTGTTCTTTACCTTAAAGGACATCTAAGTTGAATGTGGCAAAGAAAACCACCACTGAGAGGATTCAGAGAACAGGAATAATACAGTCAGGTTGACAGGAAAATTAACTTGATTAATAATGACTAGGTATTTTATAAAATGCTCTCTAATAGGTCAAAACACTTTTAATTCTAATGTAATAACTCAAGTGATTTATTATTTGCTCAGCCTATAACATACATATGCAACTTTGGCTTTTTCTTTATGCTGTCTGCAGGGAAAGGAAGTAAATAAGCCTGAGTCGTCGCCTCTTTATATCTGGAATCCCTTTGAACAAGACCTTAATGTCAGCAAGAATGTTAATCAGCCACAGCTGGAGAAATTTATAGCTATGGCCAGAGAAAGTGCCTGGATTTTACAGAAGGAAGATAAAACTCAGCAAATGATCAATAAAGAACCTTGGGGACTGGCAGCTCTACTGATACCATTTGGAAAAAATTCCAGCAAGATGAAAAGTAGGATGAAAGGAATAGGAAGTGAAACAATCAGAAGCCTCTTAGACTCTTTAAAGTTAAATAATGCAAACACTCAACAAAAAGCAGTGGGAAAATGACTTTAAGCACAGAAACCCAATAGCTAATATTCTGTTTTAGGAATTGAATGTGACATGCAGTCCAAAGAACATTACTTTTAATATTTCTATTATGGGGAATGGAGAATCAAGCAATCTCTGGTTTTCATTGTAATGATTTTTGTACAGGTCTGCATTCTTTCTGTACATTTTTCTCCTCCTTACTCTTCACTTCTCCATCTGCTTTACAAATGAAGAGTATCAAATGTAAGTTTTACAGATGCATTTTGGAAGTAGCCTTCAGTTGGGCACTCTTCTGTAAAAAAAAAAGCTGACAGAAGCAGTATGGGAAAAAGCCTTTGGGAATTCTCTTGGCTAGCATACAAATGATATGCTAATTAAAAGCTCAAGAAACAACCACCTTTCCATGAAACCACAGTCTGAAAGAAGATAAATGTGTTGGAACCATTGTTTCCAATCCAGTCGTGTTTTGGAAGCCAGTAAAACCGAAGTGCATGTATCTACTTTTGCAATTGTTTTCCATTCATGTAGATAGTGTGCCAAGACAAAATAAAGAGAATGGAATTAGATAGTTGGGTGTGCAGTTTCATAAAGCATTGCACCACCACAGCTCTCCAAGGATAGAGCCACTGTTTTGTGTTGGAAAAGTGGGTTTGCTCTGTGTTTACCACCTGATTTAAAACGTCTTTAATTAACTGTCCTTTGTTTTCTCTACCCAGGACTGGTCTCCACCCACACTTGTTTCTTATTTTGCCTTCAGCTTCACTTTAAACCTGTATTTCAGGTTCAGGCAGAGGTTCTTGAATGCCCTTCTTGCTTCATCACTCTTCCCAAAGCTGCTTCCTACTAGGTGACATCAAAGCATTCCTGCAGAGGCATCTGTCCTGTGCAGAGATCCAGAGAATCACCCCAGTCTTGCCTTGGTTTTCAGATATTCAGCAGAACAGTGACCGTCCCCCTTCCAGATGAGTTGGGCCAGCAGAGTCAATGCTTTTTATTGACTTGAAACATTGAGTGCTCTTTGCATCTGCCACAAAAAGAAGTCTTTTCAGAGGAAGGGGGAGAGAGGAGGGAAGAAAGGAAATGGGGAATGGAGAGAGGCAAATATCAAACTTTAAAAGTACATTTGTGAGTATTTTGCCTGTCCAGTTTGAAAGCCACTCATGCATTAGACTAAATGGTAGCACTGTTAGCAATTACACAGAGTGTTTTCTTTATTCTTAACTGAAATTCCATAAAGGAAATTACTGTATTCAGAGATAATCATATAGATGCAACATCAATTTTATGATTACTGTTTAATTTTCAGTACTTTTAGACTCTTTAATGTTGCACTGGTATACAATCTTGTGTAGACTTTTATCTGATGGTGTGATCGGAACAATTTATAAGTGTATTTTCTCTTTCCTCTGATATATTATTCATTGGAAATACTGTGGGCAATAATAATGTATATTTCCAAGTACTTGTAAAAACTGGGCAAGGAAAAGTATCTTCTAGCAGTTGGCAAACTAAAGGGTTAGACCTTCAAATCAATTCCATAATAGTTTATTCAGAGTTTAAAATAATACTTCTATGTGTCCATTTCTGATCCATAAATGTTTTCTTAAATAATGACTCATGTAGTCATTATCTAGGTTGCTGAAATTAATTTTCATATTAACTTCTTCAAGATTGAGCCTTGATTTTGAAACTTAAATTTTTTACCTAAATCCTGGTATTAGAACTTCCTTTTGGAGACTGGTAGGAAGTTTATTGTAATTTGCTATTGATGCAAACACAAAGCCTTTGATAGCAAGTTTGACACAGATTCTGTAAGGAGCCTGCTGCTAACTTAACTTCTTTACAGAACCTAGAGGTGCATTGTCTTCAGTTTACCTAGGAAGAGACTATGTAGCTTTTTGAAGATTAGGGCAGTACTTGAGTACTTTTGAATTTTCTTTTTTTTAGATTAACCAAGTGAGTAATAGTGTAATAATAAGAATATGTGTTACCAGGGACAGAAGCATGCAGCAGAACTGTGGCAGTGTGTTATACCTAATATTCACAGTAATCCACTGACATAGGTAGGAAAGATTTTACAGGAATTTTGACACACATACAGGACACTTGTAGACAAATAACAGTGATTTTTGTATTTTGGTTTTATGGTTGAGCCATGCTGAAACACAAGCTTCATTTGTAAATGGTTATAGATGTCCAAGCCACTTAGTATTCCTTAAAAGGCAGGGCAGAACATGGTTACTGTACATGCAGCGCCTTTCAGCATCACTTTTCTGTTTAGACTGCCTGTCCCTTTTGGGAATAGTTCTGAACCCTTGTCATGGCTGCAGGCCAATTTCTGAAAAGACAAGAAAGAAGCCAAAAGCAGTGTTGTAGCAGTGGAATGCACAGGTTATTTTTTCAGATATCTACAAGTTGAGGGAGCTGGTGACCAGGGAGCTGAAGCCTAGAGGCTGCAAGGATCAGCTCTCATTGGTGATGTAAATAGGCTCAGCAGGCAGCTTTCCTGCAAGAGACTGTAGCTGGAAGAGGTGGAGGGCTGACCATGAGCTTCCCTAAAGCATACTTACGTCTGGGGAAGAGCTGAGTGAAACTGAAGCCATCTCTGGGAAGAGAACCAAGACTTGAGGGGTGGTATTTATGAAATCAAGAGAGATGGTATGATTATCATTTCCTGAGGGCAGCAGTCTTACATTGAAGATATTTAGAAACAATCAATATGGTTCTGTCACTGAAAACAAGAACTGGATGTATGTCAAGAAAGGACTATGATTATGATCTAGATTTGAGAACTCATTCTTATGCTCCAGAAACATGTAAACAATGTCTCTGCAAGAGCAAGGCAGTAAGTTTTAGTTACTTCTCAAACTTGGTGCTTATCTGCTGTATTGTATGGTGGGGCTGTTTGGGAGGTCACAGATAAGGAACACCAGTGAATGGAAGACAATTTTGCCCCTCTGCCCTTTTCCCTCACTGGAAATACTTTCTAGCACAAGTCTCATATTTCCTGGCTCTTAAATGGTTAGGGAAGATGAAAACGTTCAGAAGTTCCTTGTCCTGAGAAAATACACTTTGGGATATTAACTTCAAAGTTAACGTTTGTTGCTAGGGATTTTTATTTTTATTTCCCTAGATGTTTGATGCTCACAAGTGTTGCAGGAAAAGGTTCTGCTGCAACTGCCACTGTTCCTCATTCCTCAATAACTTCCTGGGAATCTGCAGCTTTCATCTCCAGCTGACTCCTGAGTGAGCGTCCTAGTGCCATCCTTGTGAAGACTCAGTCACAAAACAGATTTCTTGCTACATTTCCTGTCTCGGGTTCTGTTGTGTTTAGACTTGGAATCATGGTATATTTCAGGTTGGGAGAGAACTCTGAACCTAGTCCAGTTGCCTTCTTAAGTGGTATCAGCTGCGAGATTAGATGGACTTTTCATCTAGTCAGGCCTTGAAAATCTCCAAGGATGGACACTGCATAGCCTGTTCTAGTGCTTGACTGTCTCCATCACTGTGGTGGGCTGGGCTGAAATATGCTGCCCCATCATTTTCACTCTTAGTGGCTTTTTTCCTGATCCTGAAACATGCTCTCAATCAAAATGCTGTCTACTACAAGTGTTCAAGCTGTTCCTTCACATAGAAAGCCCTGAGTCTTCCCTTCTTTCTATTTCTAGAGGAACTCATATCCATCCAGCACAGTGCTCCCATCACATGCAAGCCCTCCTACCATAGCTGTTATTCCCACAGCACAAGCAGTAGTAAAAGCACAAGAGCTCTAGCTCCTCCTGCTTTTTCCCCAGGCTGCCACACATTTGTATCTGTACATTTTAGGTGGGTATGCATTCATAAGGTTTTATTATTCTTGAGGTCCCTTTTGTTCCTGTCACCCTGTAGCCTCTTCTCTCAATCCACGTCCACAAGCATGGGATAACTGGGGGTTATGGTTGTCCTCTTCATTGTTCTAGCTGATTGCTTTGATATGGCCACTGTGCACATCCAGCTTACAAAGTCCTCATGACACTCAAATCCTGACTAAAAATTAATTCCTAAAAGGCTCTATAGGAAAATAAGAGGCCTTGAGTAGCAGACTGGTGTATTGCACAGGCAGAAAAGCCCCAGAAAATACGGTGCCATGCGGAGATGGCGATACAGGTGCAGAATCACCTCAGGGCACAGTGCTGTGTCTCTAGGACCTTGTTGCTTCCACAAGTGCAGTAGTGTGGTACAGGATGCTGCTGCCCAGCAGAGCTTGTCCCACTTGGATCTGACACATCTGTGGTGCTGTGTCACTTTGAAATCTAGAGCAGTCAGGCTCTCAGCCACAACCTCGCTCTGCTCCATGCTTGTGCTGGTCATTGAGGAATTGTGTTCTTAGAACAGGAAGTCTTCCCTCATAGAAACAAATTTGCAAGTTCAATTTTTTTATACTCTCCAGAGATACAGGCTATGTTTTTGCTTAATAAAATTTTATGCTTTTGGAAAAAGAAAAGGTAGACAAAGAGCCTCTATTTAAATAATTTTGCAAACAACCTAGTGAAAGGTCTGTGCCACGTTCAACTGAAGAAAGTTTAAGATTTCCAGCCTGGGCTGCTTTGGAGATATGATGAATCAACAATTAGGAAGCTTTTCAAAGTAAAGTCATGTTGTTCACTAGAAAGTTCTCTTCCAAATGCCTTCCCTTGCTTATCACAAAATTACCACCAAGGTTCTCTTCTAGTACTAAATTCTTCTAAACATCATGGGTAACTTGGGGTCAGTTTGTTTAAAACAAGGGTTAGGATTTGTTTGAGGCTAACCTGTGCCTGGAGATAAAATCTCCTTCTCCATAAATCCTCTTAGTTGAAAGTCTTGATCCACTGCTTTTGCAGACCTATTTCTCATACTTTCTTTAAGTAGGGGATTCGTTTGCTTTCTTTTGCAGGACCTCCCTGCTTCTTTTCATCCTTCCTGTTGTTTTTTCATTGTATCTGACATGTAAAAAAATAGTATTTCACTTCCCCTAGTATTTTGTGGAGCAATACTGAATACAGCTGTATTCAAGAAACAGGTAGTTTTCAAAAGGTGGTTCTCACATAGCAATGTAATTTTTTTTTACTGTTTTGTTTCTTGTATAGACTGAATCTCCATACTGCATTTCCCATGGCTCGTAGAGGGATCAATTAGCGGGACTTGGTGGGTCTCACCGTTATTGAACATGTATTTTTGGGAAATCTCTTCAGTAAAGAGACTTGTTTAACACAGTCTGTTATATTAGAAAGCAGAAGTTCCCTGCAAATTTTTGAGAGGCACTCTACCCTTCAGGATTCATTCTGTTTTCCCTTGTTGTTATGGAGAAAACCATGTTCAATTTGTTTCACAGAATGATTTCAGGAATAGGTTTTTGTTCTCATGCTGAGCTTTCTTGTGCATACAGATCTGTAGTCAATGTAAACAGTGTACTCCTGTACAGGAATTTTGCATGGAACAACTCCCAGAATATGTCTTGTAGGTATTATGCTCACAGCCCAACAGGGGAGGTAAAAGCCCCAGAAATTACTAAGGCATAGCCTCTCATTTGTGCTGCTGACTCCATGAGACGGAACAATTTCCATAATTCTGTATTCCTTTATCTCATGTTGGACAGAGGAAAGACATTGCTTTCCTGCAGAGAGAAGGTAAACATGTTAGAAGTTGGCTTGTTGGGATAAAGAGCTGTAGTATTTACATTCTTTCTGAATATTTCTATCTGAAGTTTGGTTTTCTAAAGCTCTTCTCTAGGAGCGATTTCTAGAGATTTTCAGGACGAGAGAAAAGACTGGGAGAATACATAGAGGCTTTGTAGTTCAGGCAATCAGATAAATGGTACTTACTATTAGATTAATTATCAAAAGTAATTACATAGGGGACGATAACACATGTAACAGTCCGGCAATATCAAGTATCACTGCCTTGTCTCTCTGAACCAGTTCTCCTGCCTTAATTTTCTGTAGTCCAGTGGTGCACTACTTTTATGGAGGGATGGGATTTCAGAGAGGACACTGAATGGAAACTACAGTATCCAACACATGGTAGGCTGAGTACTTAGCCATTGCAGTAGATAAAAAAAAAAGCATTACCAATTCCATAATGAAATAAGATTCAGAGATTTTTTTATTTCAAAATTAAAATATATAGAATTGTTCTGTGAATCTTTAGGTGATTCATAGTTCTTCCTTTTGAAAATTATCTTTGGACACCAATCAAAAGAGGGTTTGCTGTAATTGCTTGATGTCTGAGCTTGCAAAGTAAGGTCTCATTTGAAATTACCATGAACTGTTTTGCTGAGACATTAAAGACCTTAGTGATTACAGTTCTGCTCTAAACCCCATGTTTGAGAGGGTTTGCATTGCAGTTGGCTTATGAATTTGGAATACTGTCATTTTCAGTTATCCTAAGAATGCAAATGCTTACAGTTAGCAACAGACTTTAACACTTCTGCCTGTTACAATTAGACTGTTACGGTTTTAGTCCTCCTTTTTTACTGTAGACAGTATTTTTAATCTTTGAACTGTGTTGCAGCAATTAATTTTATATTTATTCTATGAGATAAATAATAAAGTAAAGCATGTCCTCTGTATTTGCTCAGTAAGTTACTGTTCCATTGTGCTGTTGAAATCTTTGGTAAGATAAAGAATAACATATCTGGTGCTTTCCTTCCTCAGATGCAGGCAGAGATCACTGAAATGAGGGTGCATTTCAAAGAGCAATGGTTTTGAAGGGTTGGTCTCTAAATGCCCCAGTCTACAGGGCTCATCAAAGAAGTAAGAAAACAAACCCTTAAAAAAGCCAAGCTCATTGTCAGCCAGCTTCAACTCACCCAACAAGTATTTTTAACTTTGGGGATTTTCCAAACAGAATAGTTGTCAAACCAAATGCTGTCAAGTCATGGTTGGAGATGGAGCATTTCTTGCCTTCCAGAATCACTTTATGATTAATAATTTGTTTAGAGTAAATGGTGGTCTGTGAAGAGTATGTCTCTGTCACTTACAAAATACAGTTTCTAATGAAGAGAGCAGAAATAACACTTTGGATGTCTGACAAACTCCGTGAGATAGCTCTTAATCGGAAGAGAAGAATTTTTTTCTAACTAGATATCTAAAGTTCCTGAACCCTGTCCTGGCAAAAAACTTGCTTTTTATCCTTATAAATTATAAAGGGGGAATACAGGCATCTCTGTATGTCTTGATATAATTTTATCCCACATGTATAGGGTTACAAGTATGTGGCAGTTAGGCATAAGTGATAGAATTTTATGCTCCAAATGCTGGTAAGAGAGAAGCTTCAGATCACATAGATTAATGCAGGCTTGATTCAGAGACACCTAGTCCCAATCTCCTACACTTTTTTAGATCCTACCCACCATTGCAACAGAGGACCATAAATATTAACAACTGCCAGCTGCTCACTCCTGGTAGGGACAACTTCCCCTGGGGTTAATCTTTCTAAGTTAATAGCAGCCTTAAATTGCCAAACTGACCTAGGGACTTCTGAAGCCTGAGAATACAAAGAATGGTTTGCCATCTTCATACCCCATTCCTAGCAAGACTTTTCCTCCTGAGTCTAGTAACAGCAGGACATAACCCTAAATTTTTTCTCAGATGCAGAAATAGTGAACAATGATGCTATAGCATGGCCATTTTTATTCTTCAGATTTGTGCAATGTATGGGTTTGTGTGTGTTTTTATCCAGCATCTGTATTCTGTTTTTCAAAAAAGATTGATGAATTTTTTTTGGTTGTTTTTGTTCTCCTTGGAGTTTAATAAGCTAGAGCTTTCAGAGCTGTGCTTCACTGTTCCCATGTTTTTCCTGGCAAAGAGTAAAATTCAAAGCTGAGCCTTTTTCTGCTGCATGTTTTTCTTTTCTGCGATAAACACAAAGTATGCAGTTGGTGTCATGAGAGCAGTAGGTGCAGGATTCAGCTGACACTTCCCAGCAGAAAAGTGTCCATCTTGCCAGGCCTTTGAGGAGACATGACAATTATTCATTTTGGTGATAACACAGTAGGAACACAAGTTCAATTGTTTGCTATGTAGGTCAAAATGGGATAAGTTGGCATCTCTGTTTG
The DNA here is from genome assembly GCA_013397155.1 of Irena cyanogastra. Classification (NCBI taxonomy): domain Eukaryota; kingdom Metazoa; phylum Chordata; class Aves; order Passeriformes; family Irenidae; genus Irena; species Irena cyanogastra. Next base: position 46,815 of record VWZV01004339.1, read on the forward strand.
CAGACTTTACAAAGATGTCTCGGAATGGGAAGCACGACAGCAAAAAACCTATTCTGATATAACTTAAATGGTTCTGCTCATGGAAGTAGTCTATGTTTGCTGTCAAAATACTTGCTGTCCAGCTAGCAGAGCTGGACTTTGTATGTATATGAGGAGGTTTAATTTTTAACGTTAAACAGTTCATTTACTCTTTACCCAAGATCTGCAATTAACGTCTATCTCTGTGCCAAGGAGAAGGCCCTTAGAAATACTCAGTCTCGCTGTTCCAGTATGAGTTCTTTACAATAGCTGATGTACATGTACATGATGTACTTAAAAATCAGAGGAAATTAACAGTTAACTTGGTTAGCTCAAGACCTTTCTTGCAGCCTTGTGCCTTTTAATGTCTATGCTTCAGAAACTTGTTCAGCAGTCAGTTTGGGTTTTGCTTGTTCGGTCAAAATTGGCTTTGGGAATGTAATTTTTTGTAACACATTAAAACGTTTTGCTGCACACCCCATTACACATCATGCAGGAAAACGACATGTCTTTTTATGGGAGTCTACCAGCTCTCCCCTGATGTCTGTTCCTTCTAGGAAAACCTCTGGTTATTGCAGATGAAGAACAAAGCTTTTCTCTCTTTCCCTATATGAGTGCTCCAATGGAGGACCCTGGGACTGCTTTTGTTTGGTATGTTTGGATGGTGTCATGCACTCTTTGGACCAGGTGTGTCCCCTGGCTTGTGCCTTTGCAAACACCTCATGTTCTCACTTCCAGGTTTGTCTCTCTGATCCTCTGTGTTCATCATCTACCTAAACAGCAGCATTTCTGCTAATTCTGCTCTACAGCTAGGAGAAGCTGAGGCACCTTCCTATTTTAGAGAGAACAACTCTTTCCAAATGATGCATCTCCTTTAAATTAACTGTCAGTTTCTTCTCATACCAGTGGGAGAAATGTGCAATATCTTACAGCATTGCTCAAATATATGTTGTGACAAACATTACAGCCAAAACCATATTTTTTTTTTAGGTTCCATACCACACACATTCAAGGAAAAATACTCTCTCTTTGTCACGCATCTTGAGAGCTAAATAGATTTTTGAAGCAGTTTGAGGTAGTGTTGCAAGATCAGAGATCAGACCATGTACTTTTTTTTTCTTCTTGAAGGAAGGAAATAAATCCTAATGGCTGGACATAATGTTGTCTGTGATCATACTTTGTCTTGGCATGTTTATTAGCACAATGTGGCCTTTTATGAAACTGTTCTCCTCCCTCTATCAGTCCTAAGCATTTATAACAATTACTTTCTCTGGGGTTATGTTGGTTATCTTATGAAAATCTGTCTCATATGGGAAGGATACCAGTCAGGTGATAATAAGTTTGAAATAATAATATGAGCAATGATTTGAAATTGCAACACAGTTCAGAAGGGAAGTGGGTGGTAGCTGATATTTTTATTTCAGCATCATCCAAAAAACTCAATTGAATCTATTTTTTTTGTTGTTGCTGGTGAGGCTTATTTCAAAATAAAAAAACAAACCAAAAGCCAACCTAACAGGGAAGTTCTGCATACCTGCCCAAAGGTGAGATTTCTCTTCTAGGAGGGCTGAAGCCCTAGACAGTGTTTGTGGAAGTATCTGTAACTTAATGCCTTTCCACAGTAGTCCCTAGCTGAGGATCTTGATTGTTCTGGATTATGAAGAAAGACATGAAGAATAATTATGGGAGGGGATCTTGATTTCTGTTGCTGCACTCTTACGTGAAATGCATGCCAACACAGAGCAGAGCACCACATTCTGATACAGAGAAGCATCTGTATGTAAATGAACTTGAGTTTTCAAAGGCTCCAGTGTTGAGTCCCGAATCTTTTCAGCAACTTTGAAAATTCACTATAAAAATCAATTACAGACTAGTTTATGCTGGGAAGAGGAAACGGAGCATGTCCTCTGCTGAAGCATCATGCTGTGATGAATGGCCAGTAGGTCTGGTGAGCCAGTTGTCTCTTCCAGTTTGGTCTTTGTTCCTGTAAATGAGCCAGTGTATATTTGGAAGAACAGGAAGTTGTCTGGAAACCTGATCCAACTGATCCAACAAATAGCTCAGTTGTTGCTGTGATAAAAGCATAGGATGACTATTTAAAATGTTTAAATAATGGTTATATTTTTAATTAAGTAAGTTATTATAGCCTTCTTTAACACTGCCATTACTGCTTGTTGCTGAAATAAGTGAAAAAAAAGAAAAAAGGAGTATAGATCATGTGTTACACTCTAATCTTTCCATATAAAGATCTCTAAAACCAGAGTAAGAAGTAGCATAATAGGATTTAAAAAAACATCTTTTGCTAAATCTTTATCACACACATTTTGACTGCCAGGCATAAAGATTGTATCTAGATTTGAATGGTGTAACAATTGCTGTTATATTAGGCTATTTTTATATGCACTTATTTAATGCACTGATATAAATAAAGCTACTTTTAAGAAGTGCTAAGTTTGGTCTGGTTCCTATAAAAATTAAGAGAAATTGAGTCCCCCTTGGTTTTCGCCTTTGGCAGGAAAGGTGCGGCTGAGAAGATGCTCAAAATCCCAACATTGTTCAAAGCTGGATTTCTCAGTTTGCTCATGAAAGTCTTCTTGTTCCTCCCTCACAGTTCTGAGGCATTTTATATGCATCCACATGCAAGAATTTTTTTTTTACATAGTTAATCAGTGGATGTAGAGTAGGGGAATTTTCCCATAATCAGTAAAAAAAAAAAGATATTAAATTCTGCTGTAGTCTAACACCATGCAATTCTAGGACTACCAGGGAGTGGCTATACCACTTCATCCTCGAGTGAAACCTGTCAGCAGCAAAATGCACATGTTCGCAAGTGGCTCAGCACAAGCTAAGACAAGAAAACACTGGAGACTTTTCCCCACCCTCTGGAGAGAAACTCGTGCTGCACCTTCATGAGCGGCTTCTGGCCGTAGCTGCTCGAAGGCAGCAGCTTTGCAAACCCCTTCAGCTGAGGTTGGCACATGTTTTAGCCGAGTTTCGCACACCTTTCAGCTGAGCTCGGCACTTACAGCCGCCCCACCCGTGTCCCCGTCCCCCGGCGAGGGCGGCCCGGCGAGGGCGGCCCGGCGAGGGCGGCCCGGCGAGGGCGGCCCGGCGAGGGCGGCCCGGCGAGGGCGGCCCGGCTCCCCGCTCCTCCGCCTCCCCAATGAACACAGGAAGCTACAAACTTGGTTTTCTTCTGCTTTTTTCACCTCCTGCAGCCTGCCGGCAGTAAATATCAGGCCAGTTTCGAATAACTCATGTTCTCTTTATGTTTAATCAGAAAAAGGCTGACGTGGGCTTTATTCCTAAGGCAACCGCCCCCGCCACGGCTGTACCGTGCCTCATGCCCACACAGCCTCCGTGACGCAGAGCTGCTCGGGAGCTGCACTCCTCGGGAAATCCCCCTGTGTGAGGTAGCACGGACCTTGCAGCTTTCGCTTCCCGAGCTGTAGAGCAGGTAAGATGAAAAGCTCTGTCCTCGTCCAACATGATTTTGGAGCTGAGAATAATTATGGTTCGATGCTTGAACAAGCTGCAGCTCTAATCAGGGAAGTTTTAGGGTACATATGTGGCTCACAGAGACCCTCTCAGCATCCTCCCCCACTGCCCCTTCTCGGGGATTCCCTGGGAAGTTGCATTCCCCAGATCATCCGAAGTCCCTAGGGATGGGAGTGAGGACTCCTCTGCTTTCTGTTGGCAGTGAAAATCACCTCCAACCTTCCAAAAAGGGAGAGAGGAAAGTCTGATCGCTGTGACACTCCTGGGTTTTGCTCCAATTCTGAAACCTTGGGCAAAGTGCTCTCTTTCTTCCTGGAAATGGAAATTCCAGCTGAGGGAAGTTAATAAATCTGTTAACATGGAAAGGACTCAATTCCCTCCTTTGACCATCTCATTTGCAAAATCCATGAGAGTGTTGCATGCTGCTCAACCCTGTCAGAGATACAATGCACAGCATGTTTTCTCTTGCTCTAACATGAGGGAGAAGACATTTTCTACATAGACAGCATGAAAACTGTGTTAATTCTGTTTTCTCCCTTTTAAGGCATTTACACAGCTGGAGTAAGAAGAAATTTCACTCATATTTTACAACCAGAGAGCAAAGGCAGGCAGATGATTTCTGTCAGCACGTGAGTGGTTCTGTACTGCACCAAGCCTGAGAGCAGGCACTGCTGATGGACTTTGGGTGGGAACCAGCTTGCTACAAGCACCTGGATTACAAAACAGGTGCCAGTGAGTTAACTTTCTCATCATCCACTTCAATTAAAAACAGGAGAACTTTTTCTGTCATGGAAAATGGTTGCTTCTTGAATGGTAAAGTCCACAAGAGAAACCCCCTCTACCTTTCAGAGAGATGTTTTTTGATATGTAATTCTTGGGACAGTTTGTGATACGAAACTTAATATTTGTAAGCAATTAGCTTCACACTGGATAAGCACAAGCCTTTTGCCCATCGCCCATCTGATGCACCAGTGCATCACAAGCTGGAGCCCCATTTTCCCCTGGGAATCCTGGGATCCTCAGGGGTTTGCTCTCTCCCTGTGCTGTAGCTGCTCTGCCCCAGGTGCATGTACAGGTGCTGTGCCCTCGCAAGCAGCTGCTGCATCTGTACCATGTGGTGTGTGCCCAAGGGAGTGCCCACGGCAGCAAGTCAGCTGCCCCCATCCCCCTTTGTCACCCAGCCTCAGCTGGCAGTGCCACTGCAAGCCCCCAGCACCCCTGCATACTCACCACTCATTTTCTGGAGCCTGGCAGGGAGGCAGGGATACACCAAATGGTGAGGTGCACCCATGGCTTCCTCTGCAGCTGGGGACAGAGCTGTGGGGACAGAGCATCCCACTGTGAGCGCTCTGCAGTTCCCCCTGGAACTCAGGTGCCCAGCCATAGCCCAGAGCAGGTACTGCCCTGTGACCTCTTGTGCTTCTCTGCCTTTTGATTCACACTTTTCATCAAGTTAAAATCAGACAAGTCAGGCCCTGGGCCATGTGCCATTCCCCCTCTTCTGGCCTGCTCACACCTATCTCTGAAACTCACTTTCCTCTCTCCCTGGTGCTGGGAAAAGGCCCAGGTAGGCTCTTTATTGAGATAAATAATTCCTGCTCTCTGTATTCTTTCTCTCTCACCTGCCAGTTTAGTCAGTGCTGGACAGCTGCACCATTTATACCTTTCTAGTGCTAAGTCCACATTCTGGATAAATGTTGTCTCTCCTGCACATTCAACAACAGGAAAAGAGCAGGTCCTGACAGTTAGAAGGCAGCAAAACACTCCCTCTTGTTTATATTTTGCATTTGTCCCAGCATCAATAGAAAAAACTTTTATCTGCATGCAGTTCAAACATAACCAGTCCTGGGTGATGGCAAATGGTCTGTTGGAAAGCTCTCCATCCCACAGTGTGTAGGGACAACAGGGACATGGCCTTGCAGTAGTCTGTAATGCACTGAGAGAGTTTGGGTGGTCTGCTCCCAGGAGTAGCAACTCATTGGGTGGGGTGGTGCTGTAGATCATAATTTTGGATTACTTCAGTGCAGCACAGAAGACTAAACTTCACACTGCTGTTCCTTGTCAAAAAACATTTACTGCTCAGCTGAACCACAGCCAAGCCTCCTCGTCACTGCTCTGTGGAGTTCCACGTGGCACCACAGGGTGCAGTTTGTCCTGCTGTCGGGGTACATGGCCCTGCACCAGCAGAGGTGCAAGGGGCTGACAAAGCTGAGCACTTCTCCCCACCAGGCATCTGCTCCCAGCCACGCAATGACTGCACTGATGGGCTCCATGTGAGTGTTTAGAAATGTTCCACCACAAGTGCTTGGGAAACTATGAAAATCAAAGAAGATCTCTGGCTCTGCCAGCAAAAACATCTCCTAAAAGAGAAGATAAACTGCTTTTTCTATGTGGTAGGCTCGCTTTCTAGAAAGAAAAATGCCACCAATAGTGGTGGGAGGGATAAAGGAGGCAGCTTGTATAAGGAGGTGATTTCTTTCAGCATGAAATTATGCATCTGTTCTGCCTGCCACAGACCTTGCGGCATCAGCCCTCCCTCGGCTCAACTTCTTTCTCTCAGCATGAGGCTGCAAGCTGCTGTGCTAAAAATATATATTTTTAGCATGAAATAGCTGCTTCTGCAGGAGCACACATCAGACACAAAGCACTCCTTGCAAGCTCTGGACCAACCTGCTTGGACTTCTCTCCTGAGGGTGGAGCATGAGGCCATTGATTAGAAAGGGCTTTGCTGACATCCCAGGTGAACTGGGAAATTTTTCCTATCCCTCCATGTATTTCTCTATGTCCTGGGTTTGCCTTAATTGAATCTTTTTGGTAAGGAAACTGAATTTGAAAAAGTCTTCCCAGAAGGTTTGTTCACAGTCCTGTAAGCATGAACCTGTAAGAATGTTTGTTCAGAGTCCTGTAAGCATGAACCTTTAAGCATAAACATGTAAGAATAATGTTACTATTTGTTCTGTGACATTTTCCTACAAATGTCTCATTATTCCAGGGTAATTCTTTCAAGACCTGCTGTGTACATGTAGTAGCTGCAGTGTTTAATCCCTGTGAAGAGCTGTAGACTTTTCTGTTTGGGCTGAGAGCTGACAAAGTCAGGTTTATCACATGCTCCTTACCAATAAAAAACTGTAATTCATTAAAAAAGTAGTTCTATCAATCATTGAATGAAGAGATAAAAATCATAACAAATTGAGGCCAGGTAACATTGGAATCACAGACTGATAAGGCTGGACAAGACTGGTGGGGACCTCTGGAGATCATCTTGTCCAACTCCTGCTCAAAGCAGGTCAGTCAGATTGCCGAGGGTCATGCCCAGTCAATGTTGAATGTCTCCAAGGATGGAGGCAGTTTTTTCCATAACCTCTCTGGGGGCAGCCTGCTGCAGTGCTTGACCACCCTCATGCAGAGCATGTTTTTCTCGTGTTTAAATATAATTTCTTGCATTTCAGCTTCTGCTCATTGCCTCTTGTCCTATCACTGGGTGTCACTGAAAAAAACTTGACTCCATCTCCTGTAAACCCTTTCTTCAGATATTTATACATAAGGGTGTGATCCTCCCTGAGCCTTCTCAGTCTGATTGGTCACATCTCTCTCAACTTACCCCTCTATAAGAGATGGCTCCAGTCCTGTGATCAACTTCATGAACCTTCACTGGACTCTCTCCAGTGTGTCCATGCCCCTCTTGTTCTGGTGAACCCTGAACTGGACAAAGCACTCTAGGCATGAGAGGGGACCTGCTGACAAAGCTTTGTCTCATGCAGCCCGTGACACCATTGGTCTTCTTTGCCAAAGTTTTCTAGATCTTATTTTTGGCTCTCCTGAAAGAGGAGGAGTATTTTCTTTCTTCCTGTCTTCAAGTATCTCTCCTGATTGCCAGGGTTACAGAGTGATCTTGCAATGACATTGGCTAGCCCCTCAGCACTCATGGGTACATCCCATGAAGTCTCAAGGGCCTGCATATGTCCAATTTATTTAAATGTTCCCTAACATGACCACTGAAAGTAAGTCTTTCTTGCTCTGATCTCATGGTAGTTATAACATTGTACAGTAGGGATGCAATTTTCTCTTAATTCTCTGCAGCGCTCACAGCATGCTATGTTTTTTTCCCTGTTGAGTCCTGCAGTATTCTCCAGAGAAAAAAATTACCTCAACAGCAGGTTTTCTTGTAATTATAACCTCTGTATCTACCTTCCTTTCCTCCCTTTCCTCCCACTACCTCCAGCACCTTATTTCTAAATCCTCCTCCTCCCTCAGTACCTGTGAGAGAACACCGGCAGTGCAGCACATCCATGGACTCACACTGACTGCTCTGAGGTGCACAAGAGTCGCATGCTTAAACCCTTGTGGTGTATGCTTGAAAATTTCAGCTTCATTTTGCAGAGGAGGCGAGCTCTGGTGAAGATTTTCCATTTACCTCATCCTATCCCCAACGCTGACATCATCAAATCCCCAGCAAGCAGTACTGTTGCTGCATCTTCACAGTGAAAAGGTGAAAAGACTCTGTTTAACCATACAAATTTAACTTGCTTCCCAGGGTGTGCTTTAGAGTACTGCAGAATTTTCCTGAAAGATTAATGATGTTAAACTGTGCTAATGGCAGGCGAGAGCAGCACTCTACATCCATCAGAGATGGTGCAAGCTGTGGAGCTGCTCCCTGGGACCCTCTCCCAGCTGCCCCATGCATGGGATAGCACAGCACGGCATGGCAGCCCACCTGCCCCACCTCTGTGAGCCTGGCCTGAGCTGACTGTGCTTTTGGCAAACCTTGGACAGGCTTGTGGAAGAGTTCCTGGTGGTTGCTGTCAGGCGTGCTGGTCCTCACGCTTCCAGAGAGCAGGCGTACTCTGAAATGACAGGTTTTTTTCCAAAGTGCTTGTCTGTCTTTTATGTTTGCCTCTTCAAGCAGAAGAACACTCTCTGCATTAATACACCACTGCAGCCTTTTCAGAAATATTGGCCTGGCCTTTGCCTGTCCATCTGCAATGCCCCTCAGCTGACTTGTGGAAAGGATGAGCGCTGCTCCATTTCCATCTGTATGTGCCACATCACCCCAGCAACCCAGCTCAGCCCCAGCCTGCTCCCCTTCTTCCTGTCTGGTCTGGATGCCAAAACCTGTCTCTTCGCTCCACATGGATTCTTTTTTCCTTCTTAGTTCTTTCAGTGAGACAGGATCCTTCTGTAGTTTCCACCATGGTGTGACAGTTGGATTTTGGATGCTGCTAGCTGAGAAGATCTTCTATCCAAGAAAACATTACCCATGCACCCATGCTACAGGGCAAAAAAAAAAAAAAGGAGAAAAAATGTAGCAACTTACACTCCCACCCTGGGAGATCTGTTTACAGCAAGTGTGGAGAGCCAGGCTTCACCTGCAGCTTGTTCCTGCACACCCAGATCGTGTTTGCAAGCCCAGAGCAGGTTGCATTTGGCATAAACCAGATGTCTAAAGCCAATGGGCTTTATGATGGGCACACTGAACCCCTAAACAGACAGAACTGACGGTCTCTGACTTCAAGCCCATGCCCCTTTCAGTTTGGGATTCTTCTGAAAAGATTTCAATTCCACGTTCTAGTGCATGAACTTGGAGGGAGGGAAATCCTACCCATAGGCTTGGTTAGAAAATAAGATGCATCCCTTAAAGCACTTTCACTTTGTGCATGTAACAAAAAATTAATTACCTGGTGTCCTTCCCTATTAATCTGCATATGACCAGCTAGTGATTTCTACAGAACCCAGTGGGATAATCCCATTGCCACAGCGCACCCTGCAAAACACCTGTCAAATGAGTCACCAGAAACTGTTGTGGAGGACACTGATAGGGTAGAAACCAAATTAAATATTTAGCTGCCTGCTGCTGGAGGGGCCTCACCATGCTGAGCCAGACTGCTCTGTGGCACTGCTTCCAGAGGAACCGACTGGATCCACACAGCCTCTGTTTCGCCTCTGACGTGACAAAGGAGAAGCACTGCAGCAATTGCTTGTGCTCTGAGGTTGATCACATCTGACTTTGTGCAACCACACTCAATGGATAGAGATGATTAGAGTGAATTCTGGTGCTCTTTGTGTGTCTCCAGTGCTGGTATGTTGATGAGCAGTGACAGGACTGCTGTCCTTTTCCATGGTGGATATCGGAGATGGAAGGGTAGAGACATGGTGGTACATGCTGCTTCTTGCAACCCTGTTCTGGGAGGCTTTTGCCCCTGAAGATCCTCACTGGACCAGGAGAATATTTATGTGGCTCCATAGACATATATATCAGTATATTTATCTGTATTTCTCCAAGTAGATGTAAAGATTGGTCGTTTGCTTTGGGGAGGGGAGGTCAGAGTGCACACCTTACCTAACTGCAACCAAGAACCAGGTCATACTGTGTTTACTCCATGAGACAATCTCTCTTCAGATCTGTGTCACACTCTAAATGCCACCAGAGCCAAACTGACCCCTGGTAACTCACATCACCCTGGTTCTGCCCTCCCTGATCTTCTCCCTGTGCAATCCTTTCACTTAATGATACAGCACAAACCATGATCACACCCACAACCATACAACGTTTTTCTGGAGCTCAGTGTGAAATCATCACCATTCAGAAATGAGATAAAAACACAGCAGCCCACAAAGAGCTGACAAATCAAAGAGTCCACATGTGTTTGAGCAGTTTGTGAAGGATGCTGTGGACAGCCCATTGCCTGTGCAGGATTCTGCTACCAGAGAGATGCCTGGAGACCAGCACATGGTGCTGCAAGGTGAGCAGAGGCACCTGAGCAGTGCTGTCAGCACACCAATGTCCTGGCTGAGGTGCCCCACCACAGGGGATGTCAGTGCTGGCAGCACAAAGGCAGCATCCCCACCTCTGAGCTCTGTTTTCAGAGCCTCAGCCTCAGCTGGCAGCAGCCACCTTGACATAGCCAGTGGGAAGGTGGTTGTATTCCAGACTTCAGAAAAAAGATGGCATTTCCCTGTCCTCAGAGCCACTGAGCTGTGTAGCCACTGTGTTTGCAGGAGATGGCTCCCTCTTTAGGGAAGAGAGCTTCTAGAGCAATAACCTCTCATCTAGCATCAGTGTCGTGTGGGACACTGAGCACCAAAAGGACAGTGGCACACCAAAGTAAAGAACAGTACATTTTGCTTTGAAGTTTCTGTACCTGGCTACAGAGAGAAAATAGTTTTAATATAAGGTCCAGCCTGTCCATATTTGTCAGTAGAAAGTGTCCAGTAGAGTTTTAGCTGTTTTACATATTTAAGAACAGATGTGAAGCTGAAGTTCTGTTATTCCTGCACATTTTTCAGCTATTCTTTGCCATGAGACATTTCATATGTTTTATACCCCAATGCGCTTCCCTTCCCATTGCTATAGTCCTATTTAAACCATAACTTTGTAACTTCACTTCACTTCACTGGAAAAAGAAAATGTATTACTGCCTCTCACACACAAAGCAATTATCCCAAAGGCTGTTCTGGTGTCTCTCTTGGTCTTTGTCATGCATGAGGTGGAATCTTAGTGCTGAATTTTTTTTGTTCCAGCAAAAATCATGGTCATTCCCACTGTCCTCTTCAGTGGAGCCAATGCAACTCTTTTAGAGAGCTGTAGCATAAACTAAATCAGTGACATGATTTGGGTTAAGAAGCAACAAGCCAAAGGGAGAAAGCTGCATCTGTTTAATATATGTTCAAGCAGAGCAAATAGTTTACTTTTCTTACCTGTTTTCAGAAGTACAGTAACTTTCTGCTGGCAGGTGAGGTGAGACACTGGGCTAGCTGTGCCAGCAGCTGTGCAGCCCCAGGGCACAGGGGTTCCATGCTGGAGGCCATTGCTCCCAGGCAGGTCTTGAAACAGGGCTGGTTCTGCTGATGTGGTAATGAGCTTATGTCCATGTCCCAGGACATGCCAGGTAACAAGGGATGAGTTGGAAGTCACCAACTCCAGAAAATCCACCAGTGACACAGTGTTGGGATATGTGTCATCCCCAGTGAGGCAAATACAGAATAAAGCCTTTGGGCCATTTATTTATGAAAATAAATGGCCCAAAGGAACAGGGGCATCATGGGGCATTTTTGCTCCTTCCAATGTGCTCCATTTACAGACCAGGACCCTGTGTTATATCCTCCACTCAGCTCCTTTCTTGTGTATCACCAAGGGGTTCTGTGCCTGGCCATGCTGTCTGCCACTGCCACAGCAGTGCCTCTATAATGCCTCTTTCTTCCCCCTGATTTAAGATTCTCTTCAAGCAGTGCCAGCTACATGATCCCACTGTCATGAAAAAAACAACAAAAAGAAGTATTTTTCAGCAGCCAGGAAGTTGGCATATTTCTAGCTACAACAAAGTAAGTGGCCATAGCCTGTTTTGTACAGATGACTTCCTTTAGTTAGGCCAAAAAATGTGACTGTTTCAAAGCTGATTTATATTTCTAACTGAAGTCCAGAATCTTAATCTCTCTTACTGTTTCCTCTGTCTGAACTGTGCTTGGCTGTGTGCAGAGCAAGGAATTAGGGTTAGAGGTGGAAGTCCGAAGGAAGAAGGATCAATTGTTCCTAGTGCAAAAGTAAACAGCAGTAAGTGCTTAATTGTGTCTGCATTTTCTAATCAAGTGGATTTTTCAGATAGCTGCGAAGAGCCCCCCATGTGTGCAAGCAGCACAGACTGAAATCAAATCAATCAGTCCATGTCCTCCTCCTCTCTTGAGGTGCTTGCTTTTCTTCTCATTGGTCCAGGGCAAGGACAAGCTCCTCCAGTGCTCCAGGCCTCTGCACAGGACAGAACAGCAAAAATCTCAGAATGGTGGTATCCACACCCAAACTGGGACAGGTCTAGAGAAATGTCTGGAAATCTTACTGGGTCACCTTCTGAGTGCAGCAGGGCAATGATCAGCCCTGGCAGCTGAGCCCTGCCCTCACAGCTACCACCAGCATCAAGGGACCACAGCACAGGGCTCTGATCCCTCACAGCCCTTGGACACTGCAGGATGAAAACAGGCTCATGTGAAAACCAGCCCTTTAGTGAACACATGAGCTCCTCTTGCCTTGTTTCCAATGGGCTTGTGTTTTGTGTTTGCCCTGGGAAAGTGTGGTCTCCTATGCTGTAAATTCCAGAACAGCAGTGCTTCACCCAAAGCAAAGAAAAAGAGTTTTCCAAAAATCACTTGATTTTCAGCATCAGCCATGCTCTGTATGCGCTGGTCCTGATGCTAAGCAAGCTTTATGAGGATGTTTGGATGGAGGAAAATCACACAGCTTTGCACTACACATCATAGCATGGTGCCCTTGCTGTCTGCAGCAGCCAAGTACCATGGAAAGCATCAGCCATTTTGGAACAAGCTCTTATCTCCAGTAAAGCTGCAGTCTAAGCTCCTGGCTGCCCGCATGTTTGCATGTCTTTCTGTCACCCCAGGCTACCCAGGAGTTTCCTTTTCAGTGGGATTTTTAACTCCCCCTCTTTGTCCTCCTGGTTGTGTGCTGTTTTAGCCCTAGAATGCATCCTACAGAAACAAATCTTCAAGTACTCAAAGGCCAAACTAGGCTCTGCTTCAATCTGATTTTTACCAGACTGGCTGCCTTCAGCAGCAATGACACCCTGCTACCCATGCCAGCCCTCGGCTTTGTCCCCTCACAGAGATGCTGAAGGGTGTATTTCCCCACAAAGACAAGGATGTTTGATGCTCTGGAACTGAACTGGGCTGTCATGCTAACGAATGATATCCCTGTGCTTAAAATGGCCTTGCGGATAGTGAGATGGAGAAGGACTGGATGAGTTTCCAGAGGCTCGCTGTCCTGTATGTTGTGCAGATGATTTCCCCCCCTCCTTTCCTATTTTTTCCCCAAGATTTCATGTGTTTTGACAAACAAATGTAATCAGGATGCTGAAGGGATTAACCAGGGTCGAAAAGACTTTCTTGACTTGGTGATTTGGACTGTTAATCTTTGGTCAGCATTTCTCTGAGTCACTGGAAGGCTGCAGTGCTCCTGTGTGGGATGTAATGGGTGTCACATAAACCCAGGCTGCTACACTGCAGGTTAACTGTGAGCAGAGCAGAGATGAAAAAAGGAATTTAGTGTAGGCAAGAGGCACACCCTCTATTTTGGCAAGAAGCAGTTCACATTCTTACTCTGATTTACACTAGTTTATAGAGAAGGCTGAATTGAGTTCTTGAAGCATGTGGTAGTATTTAACTGTATAAAACTTGGAATCAGCTTCAAGTACTGCATGTGGAGAGATCAAAGCTATTAAACTATGTATTTTGTATAGGAAATATCTATGATGAAGAAATAAATTCATCTCAGTAATAGCCAACGGGGAGAACTCTTTGAAAACAAAGGCTGGTATGGTGTCGTCCCTCTGTTTACTTGTTTTGCGGGGAAATTGATTATTAGAGCTCTCATTTTAACCTAAACTCTGCAAGTACTTGTGTACTTAGCACGAAGCCACTCGTGCTCCTGGGGCTGGGGCCAAGGCACGTGCAGTGACAGAGCTGGGCTCTCCGGGCTCACGGCGCCAGGCCAGCAGCTCTGCCTCCTTGGCCAGTGGAAGGATGGTGGCTGCACCTTTCTTCTCACTTACGTGGGAAATACTTTCCTCCTGGTGCAGTCAGGCTGGTATAACTTGCCTCTGGCCTATTTTTTTCCAACAGCAAAAGAGGGAGAAAAAAGCCTTTGCTTGGCTTTTTTTTTTTTTTTTTTGGCACATCTAATTGTTGCCTAGTCCAGGTCAAGAGGAACCAAGGATGAACTGCAATGCCTGTTCTAGAGAATGTGTGAAAGTCCAGGGTCCTTCTGCAGCCCTTGGCACTGATGCTGACCTTCAAGCCATCACCATGGAGGGTCATTTGCCACTCACAATGGCAGCCATTTCCTCCACCATCCTCTTCTGAGACCTCCTCTCTTCCCCTCCCTGCTTGCTTTCCCTCACCTAGTGCAGTTCATCTTTCATGTTCTGGTTATTTATCTGAAGCCTGCTCTCCAGGGCTGCCTCACGTGGCTATTTTAGTAATTTCCTCCAACAAGTTCCTGCAATTGTTGGGCTGGCATTGTGTGAGTCACCCACCACACTTCCTCCCATGCTCCCTCCCAGATGGGAAAATCCTCCTCCTGCTAGTTTTCCTTTGTTAACCAAGGCGTCCTGAAGCAATTCCACCTTTAACAGCACAAAGACCTGCTTGACTGTGGCAACCAGGTACTTTGCAGGACCAGAACAGAGACACTATCAGAGCAGAGGACACCACTGAGCTGCCTGGCAAGTGGTGCAGACAGGGGAAACCAGCTGGGCTGATCTGCCCCTTCCTTTTCTTCCTGCAGCTCCATGCAGTCACTCTGTCCCTGGGGCTTTTGACTGGGAGTAAAGCCAGATTTCAACCCGAGAGAGACCCAGACCTGGGCTCTGCTCCTGCAAAGTGACCTTCCTCGTGGCTTTTCCTGCCTGGAGGACACTTGTACCTTGCATCCAGCATCTGCTAGCCCTAGCACCAGCAAAAAACCCCGTACCAGACTGTCTGCTTTGGTAGGCAGGAGGCACAACAAGCTCTCCTGCCCAAAGCCACAAGTCTCTGTAAGCAGAGCCCTCTTGGTGACAGCAGGACTGGTGCTGACTGTCACCAGTCTGTGATGGAGAGCAGGGCTGGCAGGAGCCATCCCAGCACGCTGTGTGTGTGCAGGGCGGTGGGAAGCTGCCCTGTGCATCTGGGCACCACATGGCCCTGGGAAATCGCAGCTCACACCTGGCCACACGTTGGCTTGGCTGCCCAACTAATGAGCTGCTAGCATGTGAGCACTGGAAGGATCTCAAATGTATTCAGGGCAGGTATCTAAATACACAACTGGAAGTATCTCAAATGTATGCAGGGCAGGTATCTAAATACACGTGATGGGCATGTGTGTAAAATCTGAAGGAAACACCCCAGCAAGGTTTTTTTACATTCTGCCATGTTTCTTTTTGCCTGTTTGTTTTGCTTTTAGCTTTTTGTATGTTGTCATACAAAATAAAACTGCATTTTTTCACCCTTGAGTACCAGACTGGTATGGCATTAACATTTCTGTTCCTGTAAGAGTGGAAATCATTGGCAAGTTTGAGCCTAACAACTCCTTCTGTTTATTTGATGGAGATATAATGTTTTTCCTGCTTGTGCAGTGCTGGACAGGCTAATCCTCAGGGATGCCTCTTGCAAGGGCACACTCTGTTCTGCCTTGTACTGAGCGTGGGTGAGGAGCAGCAAAGAGAACCCTTGGGGGTAAGCCCATATGTGCCCATGGGTGGGTGCTGAGCCAGGCAAGAGAAGGCACAGACAGCTCTCCAGGTGAATGCTTTTCTGAAGCTGTCCCTGGAAGACCAGGGGCCATACATGGGCTTTACACAGCTTTACACAGCTCCTCCTTTATACAAGAGGAAATCTGGCATTTCTCCCCCATTAGTACCTGAGGACATTGGCTCAGCTGATGTTTTTTGTACTGCTTGTTAGGTCTGCTCTTCAGTGACACATTTCCCACTGGGAAGATACTAAAATCACCACCCAGTTGTAGGAGATAATTATAATTTCTGCAGGAGTGATCCTGATGTTTCTCATTATCACCAGTGCTATGTGTGGAAACCTGCACTTTGGAGGGAGCAGATGGTGAACATGTCCCTCAAGAGCACTGGGAGAGGAGGAAGGCTGGACCGCCACCACCAGAAGCATCTGCCAGTTCTGTGCATGGATAGCATAATCCTGGGACAGTCTGAAGCTTTTCTAACACATGGAGACATACCAGGAGGTGGAAGAAAAGGAAAGGACTGTAGAAGGAAAGCTCTAAAAAAGTGTCCTGTGAACAAAATCCTGTGACTTCTCTTCATGGCTTCACTCTAGATACGCTGATCAGGCAGTGATGCAGGAGGAAGTTCAGGAGGGAATTTGTGAGCCATGGGGTGGGCTTGGCCCATCCTTCAGCATCTCACAGCACAGGGCCATGAAGAACAACTGGTTTACGCCTCAGGGATGGTGCACGAGTTCTTTCCAGTGCAACGAGAGAAATTTCCTCACCTAAACACTGCGTCCTTGCCCCACAAGGAACAGAGAGATACCATGTACATATGAAAAGGCAGGCAGCACACCCAAATTACTCTATTCACCTCTGGAGACATCAATTCTCTCTCTGGCACACAGCTGCAAGGAAGCTGCTGGCTCTGAGCCTGGTGCAAAAGTGCAGCAACACAGGGGTAGTACACCCAGACCTTTCCTTCCTTTGTCACTTCTCAGAGCATCTGGGATCTTATTTCCTAAAAAAACAAAGCGAAATCTGAAAATTACCTAAAGCTTGTCAGAATCAGGAGATTGGGAGGGTTGAAAGTGCCTCCTCACACCTGTTTGGGGTTGTGCTACGCCTGTGAGCTATCCTGCTTTCTGAATTTGTTCCTCTAAAGCCTGTTGGGATGGTGATTGTAGGTAGGCTGCTGTGGGGCTCCAGAAACTGAATTTGGTACCACACAGGTCCAGCAGATCCCTGCTGAACGTCTCTCTGCTCTCTTTCAGCAGGGCTACTGGGCTGTCACAGGAGCAAGAGCATTAAGGAATCTACTTCCTTCTGAATTCAATAGGTTTGGAAACTGTGAAACCTTGGACTTTGAAGTGAAGAGGTTGGCGAGCTGGAAAATGTTTGTTTTACTCCCTGTCCTGCTTCCTGCAACACTTGAAACAGCAGAGAGAAACAGTGAGGGACAAAGTCCCTTTTTATTCTCTATGCCCACAGCTTCAAATCCTTGTCTTCTCCAGGCCCATGGAGAACAGAATCCCTGGAAGCATTTTTTCCCCCAAAGAAGAGTTCTCTAGTTCAGCCAACTGTTACCATGAGTTAAATATTAAAACATCCAAGAATCTGAGAAATCATATCCCAAGCCTGCCTCACACGAAGCTCTAGTTTTGCTGATCTGCACTTATTACCTTGGTCAGTAGAGCAGGTATTTTAACCACTCAGGTCAGTCACACTAACTGGAAGACTGGATCTTCTCACAGTGCTGAAAGTAATTCTCCCTTCTACAGACCTGAGTGAAAAAATCAAGTGACTGGCCAAGGTCAAAGGAATGTTTGCAGCAAACTGGTGTTTTATGAACTGATTGTCATCAAAGACCCTGGAAGACCTCAGCAGGATGGCTAGGACCAGGATGCTCAGGCGTGACTTAGACCCCTTGCATAGCCTCTATGCATTTAAAAATGTGTATGGCTGCTCTGCCTTAAATTTAGCCCTTTAAGCTAGAAGGTTTTCTGGCACTGGCACAGGGATGCTCAACCTGACCTAATTTTATGGATCTTTCTCATCTATAACCTCTATGGTTCGTTAACTGTGAGGATTGCTGTGTTTCTCATTAGGGGCTAGAAAGTACTTTTATGCTTTTGTTCACTCAGCACAGAACATAGAGCAAAATCTTCCATGTTATCTTTTTGTGCTGGCCGGGGCTGCACATGAAGAAGCAGCATCCTGCTGCAAAATCACCTCTTTTCCCTAAGAAAAATGAAACCAAGAAAACTGGGACCAGACTTACAGTATTCAAATGTAAAATTCTCCCTGTGTCGATACCTTATTTTTTATGTAGACTGGTCACACTCAGGACCTCTTTAGTGAGGCCAGTTCTCTAAGCACATAGCCATGAACTGCCATTTCATCTCTCGTCACACCTTTGGATGGTGAAGCTACCCCTCACAGGTTGGCAGTGGAGCTCTTACTGATGTATGTGACAGCACAGGAGCTCCGAGGTGTTTTTCCAACACCCCACCCTCTCTGTTGATCGTGGCAATGCTTTCCAGGCCCTTGGCACCAGCACAGTTTGTGTACTGTGGAGGGAGCAGGCAGTGTGTCCTCCAGCTGCCCTGCAGAGCCCTTCCCCCAGCGTCCCAGCCAAGCCATCGCCCTCTTCCCAGGTAACCTCGGCAGGAGGAGGAGCAGCAAGCAGCAGCGTGGGGATTCTGCTCTATCTCTCCAAGGGAGTGAACATCCAAGCGGCAGCAAGGTGAGGAATGAGGCTGAGGTTAGCACAAAGCTCCCTCTCCCAGCAGCCAGCAGGCTGCTGTGTCCCATCCCTGGGACAGCGCTGCTCCCAGCACGTCCTCATGTGCACTCTGCTTCCAGCCTGGGGCTGAACCCTGTGGCATCCTGGTAGTCCATTTTCTAGTCTCCTTGCTGACCTTTTTGATGTCCCATGGCCACCCACAGGCCGGGGCTCTGCTGGGGACCCTCACCCGCCGAGTGCCAGTGTTGCTCCAGGCACCACATCACAGAGCTCACAGGAGGGTGATGAGCAGCAGCACTTCTCCTATGGCCAAGATGCCTTGGGAGGTATTTCCGTCCTTTATACACCAGGATGCTTCCCCTTACTTCTTTCCTCTTGAGAAGTGACTTGCTCTTTCTTACAGGGAAGTAAAAGAAAAGAGAAAAACAAAAAGTAGAAGAGAAAAATTTAAGAAGAGCAACTATTAATTAAGCCTAGGATTTCACAAATACCTTCTGAGAGGCTTCTGGTGAAGATCAAGTATAATATAACATTAAATATTTAGTGTGGTCTCTCAAAAGGGATTTGATCTTTACATATGAAAAAGGGATGAGACTTAGAGATTAAACAGATCTTTTTAATATCCAGCTTCAGTTACTCAAAATAACAATGCAATCTGCAGTGACTGAAGAATTTGCGTGTGGGGGATTAGGCAGAGTGATTAGACATTAGGGACAGAATGCAGATCTGCAGGGGAAACTGTGCCATTTTGAGGGTGTCACTGAGGGAGATACAGAGAGATCTGGGAGGAGAAAAGCTGACAGCCAAAAGGGGTGGGGCAGCAAAAAAGTGACCATGTGCATGAGGAAGGGTTGTGTAACATTCAGGTATGGTGGCCTCATAGTTTCCCAGCTGGCCATCAAGTGAACAACACATCCTACTACACTGCTGTGGTATCTCTCTGTATGTGAGGAAGCTCAGGAGTCTTCCCAAAGCACTCTGAGGAGTCCCTCCTGCCCCAGATAGTGTATTCAAGCAGGAGAAACCATGCCACAGGTATGTATATTTATATATACAAATGCATGCATATAAAATAAAAGAATTTGTGAAATGCGTTTCTCAGGCAGACAAAAAATATTTCAAAAGGCAGAAGGTTTGGGTAGGAAGGGACCTTTAAAGGTCGCCTGGTCCAACCTTCTGAGCAGGGACATCTTCAAGTTTATCAGGTTGTTCAGCACCCTATCCAACCTGGTCTTAAATGTTTCCAGGGTTAGGGCATCTACCACCCCTCTGGACAGCTTGTTCCAGTGTTTCACCAACCTCCTAATAAAAAATTTCTTCCTTCCAATGTTTAAAAACACTGCCCCTTGACCTACCGCAACAGGCCCTGCTTAAATGTGCGTCCCTGTCTGTCTTACAGACCCCCTTCAAGTACTGAAACACTACAATAAGATCTTCTTGGAGCCTTCTCCAGCTGATCAACCCCGGTTCTTGAAGCCTTTCCACATGGAAGAGGAATTCCATCCCTATGTAAGAAGAATGGGAAAATCACGACATACACAGTTTGATAAAATGAAGGGTTAAAAGAGAGGGATATCCATGCTGCCACAAACGCTTCTCTTTTTCTTCTTTTAAGCAAGAAACTGTGAGATGAAGACAGGTCATGTCAGAGCCAGTGGTTTGTTTCTCTAAATGCCTCTAGGAGAGCTTAGCTGTGTGATGTGGCAGCAGCACGAGGCACTGCACAGAGCCCTGCCCTGGTAGAGACAGCCACACGTGGCCAGAGCTGTGGGGACCCTGCACTTCAGTGCTGCCCTGGCTCAAGCCCCTTTTTCACTTCAGCTTTTCCTAAACAATGCATTTATAGTGTTTGGCCTGGGAAAACATGCTTGCCTGACTTTCTGTGAAATTGATTTCAGCCCTTTTTTCCAAGTACAGCTCTGTGCCATATTTGTGTCTGAGTGAGCAGTGAGTACCTACATGGGAAAAAGGTGGGGGTGGCTCAGTCAAGAAAATAAGCCTTCCTCAGTCTTTCCACAACATTCCAGTTTCAATTGTGTCCCTTTTTTGTTCTGTGGAGCAAAACCCTGAATGATTTCAGTCATTTCCCTTTAAAAATAATTGCTTTCCTGATGCAGCTTTGGACAGTCCAAGCAAATAAGTGGTTTTTTCTTTCCAGCAGCCCTGGTGAAGGAGTGGCAGATACAGCAAATGTAGACCTGGTGAGCTCAGCATTACTAATGCCCATCAGATCCAGTTCTCATCACTGTATTGCAGCAACTTGCAAATTTTAAAATGCACTAAAGCTGGTGAAACCTGTCTTCGGTTTACCATTTAGATTTGCCAAATACAGCATCAGAAGACACTTATACACATTTGCTCTGACTTCCCAGGCAGCTCAGGCCAGAGGTTCTCTGAATTAATTTGCCTTTGAGCTGGAATATTTCTGTTTAAAAATGCATTGTAGGAAAATTTCTGGGGTTTGAAAATCCATCCCAGTCTATGCTAAACCTCTCCCATGTTTGGTTAATGTCATTCCTAAAACATCTTCTCTTTGATCTACAATTCCCATCCTCTGACATCCAGCTCTAGATTTTGCTGCTATTTGTGTCCCAGATTGATGAGCTCTCTCATTATATTTTTATTCTCTTTAAATTCATTTACAGTGGGGTTTACCTTCCCTTCCTTTGGGTAGCTGCAGTGAGGATGTCTCCAGCAGAGCAAGTCACCACAGGCTCTTTATACTCAGTTGAGGGAAACAGGAACTTTGAGGATACATTTTTGTCACCTGTTTTAGACCTCTCCTTTAGAAGGAGAATTGTACCCCCGAAGTGCTTATTTTCTCTGCATTGGCTTCAAAGGGAGCCTAAAGGATAAGTTTAAATAATATCTGTGCTTAGTCAGATGAGAACCACCCAAGCAGACAGTGATCCCAGCCTTCTAAATTCATCACTGACAAATTCCAAAACCACTCTGAGAACCTCAAATGCTGTTTTACAAAGAACAGCTATCACTCCTTGCAGTTATGCCCATCAAACTTCCTCAATGCTTCACAGCTTCCCAAACCCTTCCTGCAGTGGCTGCTACTATGATTCACAAGATCCCACCACATCCCACTAGCCCAGCAGTCTGAGCGGGGTGTGAGCTCCCTGCCCATGACAAGGGTGTGGCATTGCTGTCTTTTCAGGGGTTGTTTTTATTGTGTGGAGAGCTCCAGGGTCTGTTTGGCAGCTCCATGTTTGCAGTGATGCTGACACCTAAATAGGCAGGACCTGCTCCCAGGGGATGGCACATCTCCTTGTCCCTTGCAAGACAGCTCTGCTATTCTACCCCCACCACCTCACCCAGAACACTGGGATGTGCTGAAGGCAGGAAATATAAAGGGAGATACTATTGACTCAAGGCCAGAAGGGAGTTTCTTCCTCTCTCAGAGAGAACAGTCTCACTAGAGGGAAAGCTTCTTGGTTTGGCTGGGTGAGCTCTGAGCAGAGAGTGCATATCTGGCTTCCTCCATCTCCCATGGCAGAGGCAGGTGGCTCTGCAGCTGCAGTGACACCAGTGGTGGTTCTGACCACTGCTCCTGCCTGCCAGGACAGGCACTTGAGCTGCTGGGCAGGAGTGGTGTATCACTCCTGCCCTGCTCTCCCTAGGCTGTTATTTCCCCTCATCACTCTGTTCCAGGTGTTCTTTCTGGGGAGCCTTCTTCCTGGACACCCTTTGCCTGCACCATTTATGCATACTTCAACCTCATCCAAAAATGCCTGTTCCCTCCTAGGCCTTTCTCCAGGACACTGTGAACAAGAAGCAAGCAAGCAGATCAACTGAGATCAAAACAAGAGGGTCTCATTTTCCTTGCCCTCATCGGCTCTTGGGACTATTCCTTACTTCTGAAAATTCAGAGAAAACCTTGCTTGCTGTGGGGCTGTGTCTAGTTCTCTGCTGAGTCCCCAGAATGCTTCCCACTCCTGTGGCAGCTAAGGGAAGGAAGAGAAGTTCTCTTCTTTTCCAGCCAGGAGTACCTGCCTACACCTTGTTCCAGCCTCCAGGCAAACATCCAGTGCCTACATGTGGGATTGGAATTGCCACCTCTGCAAAGCAGCTTGAGAAATGTGCAGAGCAGAAGGGAGCACAAAAAAAGACAATAAATTCTCTCTAAATGGATGGTTCACATATTTGGAATGAACACCTGGAGAGATTGCTGACACCCCATCTATCCAGGCAGCTTCAGGCACTTCAGAGCAAACAGCACAGATCCAGCTGGGAGATATCTGCTTTCCCAGCCTGGAAACCTAGCCCTGTCCCTGCCAGTCCTGTACCCTTCAGCCTTATTTCCCTACATCCTGCCTCCTCCAGCCTTGTCCCTTGTAGACCTGTCCCCTCAGTCCTTAACTTCACCCTTCAAAACTTATGTCTATTAGGTTTTCTTGTTGAAATGCATGAAATGTGATGTACAGACACACATGGTCAGGTGGGCTACCTGGGCTGGAGGTGAAGGGAGGCCTGGTGAGAGATGGAGGATGAACAGTTGGGAACCAGAGTGTCCCCTTTACTTGCATCATGGGGTGAGGATGACTTGCCATTACCAGCTTGTGGTCTGTTGCCTGCTGGGGTTTAACATCCACCCCTGGTGAAAAGGGGGCTTGGCTGAGCCTGACCCGCAGCCAGCAGCAGAAGGCAGAGCTGAGAGCCCCTCCTGTACCAGGGGCCTTGTTTGGGCTGGCCAACCCAGCTCCAGGCCCACAGCACTCCCATGGGACACAGCACACACAGCCCTGCTGTCGTGTGTCCTACCACTTGTGTTTGTGTGGGCAAGGAGAAACTTCAACCTGTTTGCACATTCATTTTGCTTCAAAAGTAATAATGGATTATATACGTTAATATAAGACAACATCACTGTCACAGAACTGCTGATTTTTTTTCTTCCTGGCCTGGCTTTGACAGAGATTCCTGTGTTTCTATTGAACTTTTTCCCATTAGTTTTACTACCAGTTCATCCCATACTGACTTTCCATCAGCTGTGTCTCAGCTTTTGCTTTTACACAGTTATTCAATAGCAGTGAATTTCTTTAAGAGCTAAACAAAACCATCATTGTCTGCAATTATTTGTTGCTGTTTTTTTTCCATATGTTATTCATCATTGATCCATGGGACAGTGGGTTGTTTTGTTTTAAAAACATGTCTATTGAGGTAAAGTTAAAAGGAAATCAAACAATCTTGAAGAGTTTCAAGAAGAGTCTTGAAGGCAATGAAGGTTCCCAACCAGTGATGCTTCTTTCTTTGCTGAGAAAATCTCCACCAATGAAACAGCTGTTGAGCACAAGTCTGGGGAAAGACATTCCCACAGTTCCTTTATAATATGGATCTGGTAGGTCTGAGCCTTTGGTCTTCCAGCCATTTCCTTGCATGTGTAATTAGCATTGATCCTGAAATATAAAGCAGTCCTTAAGAAGGATAATAACTGCTAAGTAAATTGCACTGTTACACACAAGTCTCTTATGTGTGTCTTTCTCAAAGACAAACCTTAAGGCTTAATGTATGTTTGTGTAAAGACATCACACCTCCTCGAATAACTGGGCACAATCCTGGGAGTGAAGCTGCCACTACAAGACAATGCACTTCAGAAGATCCTCCTTTGCTCCTATGGCCGGTGCAGAGCGTGACCATGCTGATTGCAGGCACCAACACCTGGGGACAGGGCAGGTGGTTTGGGTGAGGGCTGTGGAGAGTGGCACAGACAGAAAAGGGTGGGTCGAGTGCACTAAGAGCCAACCTCGAATATCAGCATGCACAATGCTCCTCTGCAAGGAGTGTGGCTGCCTGTCTCTGAGGCTCACAGAGGTGAAGGACACTCTTTCACATTTCCATTGAACTGCCTTCCATTGAATATATTGAAGGGCCTTTCAAACCCATCCCAACTGTCAAAGGCATTTTCTTTTCAGATAACCCAAGCTCATATAATGCAGCAGCCTCAGGCTGAATCCCAGCTGAGAGCAGAGTCAGGTCAGCTAGGTTACTTCAGTTTGTGATTGTGCTCATAAGCCCTTCATAAAATAATACAACTGTATCTAAGGTAGCTTGTAGGTGACAATGCATGCTGATTGTGAGGAAGGATTTTCAAGCTAAAGGGATGATATAGAAATCTATCAGCAGGGAGGGTGCAAGAACATATTATTACTCTGTCCCTGCAGTCAGTGGGTTGGGTAGAGCTTGTTAGATGTTGGCCCTTCATTAAGGCTTGAGGCTGTTCCTTACACACCAGCTTTTATCTTCCTCTGTCCAAAGTGACCAACAGTGGCACGTTCCTTGAGAGATCCCCTGCCTGATGTGACCAGCTTGGGGTGGCGGCTTCCATCTCACAGGCAGCGGGTCCATGAGCCCTGTGGCCATACTGACAGGGACAGCAGGATTTCTGCAACATCACAGGCATGTAGCACGTGGGAAGGACAGTCAGTACCTTTGGTATAAAGCACTGAATGATCTGGCCTGCTGTCTAATTAATTTTCTATTTAATAGTAACAATGATAATACTGGACTCATATTTATTATTTTTATTAGTAGAACAGAAAGCACAATACAGAAATGTTAATTATGCTCATTTTATATATGGTGAAAGTAAGGCGGAGATGGGTGGAATGCCATCTTTAATGTCACACTTCAGTTTACTCTCAGATCTGGAAATAAAATCTGTTTTCCAAGTCTTGGTCCAGCCTGGAGATGCCAGATCCCCTGATGGGGTTTTCTGAGTGCATATGACTGCTTCAATCCAGCATTCCCATTGCAGCACTTCCAGAAACTGAAGGAAACCACTTCTGGGGCAGGGTTAACACACTTCAGTTGAAGGTCACACTGAAAATCACCTACTTGATAAGGATTTTCTCCAGGGGAGCTAGTAGAGTGTCTCATGGCAGTGAACAGAGCAAGCCCTGCTCTCTGGATGATTTGCAGGCCCTCCAAGGACATGTTTTCTATTCTGAAATGAATTTCAGGTCTTTTCCTTGACATATGTATGTCCTAAGCCACTACCCAAACAAAAACCACCACATGCATTTTTTTTCTTTCATGTTCCCTGACGCTGTGGTAGCCTTGATACCCCCTACTCCAACCACACATTTTATTTCAAGATCCACTTTGGTTTTGCAGCCTCTTCACTCTTTCCCTGGCTCTTTTGTTTGAATTTGCTGTGTATCCTCAGGTGTGTGTTCTGCAACACCTCTCCAGTTAGGGTGATGTTTATCCCAAGGCCAAGAGCAGATTGGGCTTTTATGGAACTGCTCTTCTCTGTGCACTTGTACAGCCCGAGACACTTGTCAAAGGTTGTCTGACACCTTGCACACCATCTCTGTAGCACTCAACATCACTGTCCCTGACATGGGCATTATGGGTTTTGTTGAGTTTGTGTAATGATGGCAAGACCACTGGGAAGCCTGTTGCCCTGGAGGGAATCAAGGATGAACAACTGTAAAGGTATATTTGTGTATTTCAAACTGAGAGTTCCTGTATTTCTCAGATTTGATTAGCAGAATTGTTCTATAGAGGGAAAAAACCCAGTTTTCATTTCAGTGAAATAATACTTCCCTCCTCTGTACCAATGAGTGACCTCCCATTTATCTTTTTGCCAGAACCAAAATTTTTGCAAAATCTCTTTCAGACAAGGCTGTAATCCTGAAATAGAACAAGTATAAGCAATCATTTTGTAGCTGGATATTCCTTGATTCCCCTTGTATATCTAACTAGAAAGGAGAGCTGGAGAACAGCTGGGACAGAGTGGAGTAATTCTGTATTAGCTATTAGCCGACCCGAGATTTTTCCTAGGGAAGCTTGCCCATTTAAACAGAAAGCTGAGAGAACAGTTTTTCCTACGTCTTCCATTGAGAGTGAAGTGAAATGCAGGCGTTAGTGCTGAATCGTTTTCAATTTTTGTAATGGCTTAACATAAATAGCTTTTCCTACTCCAAGACAGTACACTTGACAGCTGTTAAATACCATTCTTGCCAAAACAGGCCCTTGTCACTTCAGTCCTTATCCCGGTAAAACTCCCAGTAGTTCCCAGGTGAATCATGAATTCCATGCTGCAAGGGAGCCATTGCACAGCTCTCTGTGGTTCCTGCAGAGTGTGGGCAGGCAGAGAGGCCTCTGCAGGGTGACCCATCTGTGAGGAGAGCGGGGGAGGCAGGAGGGTGTGGGCTGGCAGCACATTTTGCATGACTGAGCATCTGACCCGCCCTGGACCCCTCCAGCCTTTGGCACCATCTGGTGTCCGCCCAAACCAGGACATGCACCAGGGTGAAATGGCTCTTGGTCCCGCAGGATTGGCTTCCTGACGTGGAGACCAGGTGCCTGCCCCCTCTGCCTGGCACAGGTTAACCATGGTGACAGCCAGCTGAACCAACCTGCTCACGCCCCGGCAAGGGGCACCCACGAGCAGCCAGGGTACCACCACCAGCTGTTGCTGCTGCTCCCTCCCGTTGCTACCAGGAGGACTCAGACACCAGCAGAGCTGTGGCATCTCTGGAGAGAGGAGCCCTAAGGGCAGCTGCAGCCTGCTGTTGTCCTTCAGCTATTGAGTGACAATGCATAAGCCCACATCATTTTTAGGGGAGTGTCTGTCATCTCGCAGACGTAGTCTCCTCAGAGTGGAAGGAGTCCTGTAAAGCACACTAGAAAGATCCTTTTAGTATGTCCTGCATTTCTGGGGTTGCTGCAGCCCCTTTCAAGTGTCACGGGGGAGTAGGTGACCCTGCCTCTGTGGCACCAGCCCTCCTTCCAAAACCACCTCTCCACGGGGTGAGATTACCAGCCTGGCTGGATGGAACTACCTCCAGAAGCCCTACAAACAGCACACGTGTGTGTAATTTGCCCATTACACCAACAGCAAAAAGAAAATGTTGCTTGCCTTCTGCAGCATTTTTCCCTGGTGTCCTCTCTCTGTTATTTTGTTCTTTTTCCTCACAGTAGTCATTTAAGCAATTTCCCATCTCACAATTGAAGTGAAGTCATTTTAAGACGGCTTCCTCCTGCTTAAATTAGAAGGAAAAAGAAAGGAGAAAGAAAATATTTCTTGCTTTGTATTGCTGTCAGTCCTCCAATATGAACAAGTAGAAGCTATGTTTGTTGGAGATAAATCCCTTCACCATTCTGGCAGGAACACCTCGCTTGTGAAGGTACTGTCACACTGCAAATCTGAGATACAGAATTGTAAGGCACTCCCATGAATGCAACTGCCAGGCTGAAAATACCTCGCTACTCTTCTTTCACCAAAGTTATGGTGGTTATAAGCTTTCAAACACAGTATTTTCATTATATTGATATTTTCCAATATTATGTTGAAATACATGGGTAGTTTAAAAAGCTGACCTTTATAAGAGAATTATATTTTTCAAAACTATGAATGTTATTCTGAAAGATCAATAAATAAAATATTGAAGGAAGCACTTTGTTCATCAATGCAGGATGATAACCATTGAAACAAACAGCCACCCTGCAGTGTAGCTGCAGCAGCAGACACCAGCCAGGACACACTCCCCAAGGGGCTGGGGATCCACAGGAAGGGATGCTCCTGCAGTGCCTAACACCTTTTTGCTCATCAGATGTGACCAGTGGGACCACTTGTTTTTTGGCCCTCTTCCTCTGTCCGATCAGCCTAGCCACACCTGCTTCTAAACTGGCTAAACTTCTTGGGTCCAACTTCTGGGGCTTTTTGTTTTTTAATATCACTGCTAATGGACTTCTCTGGGAGACGAGAGAGTGGAAGAATTCACACGGATAATGTTCCAGGTATACACAAGAGGTTAGAGCAGCTTTACTGCTCTTGCTGGGGTAGCCCGGCTCAGCCAGGGGCACAGGCACAGCCCTCACCATGGCCTTGAGCCAGGCAGTTACTGTGCTCTCATCAGCTCCTCACTGCTGAATGTTCAGGACAGGTTTGGGAAATGCTCAGAAGTTGGGGTCATGAACACCACTAGTGAGTGGAGCTTGAAGAAGGACATCTCCCTTCGCAGTTCTGGCTCTCAGGGCATTTCCCCAGCCCGCCCTCCCTCCGGGAGCAGCGAGCAGCGGGAGATGCTCGGGGCCGTGGTGCTGCGGCTGGATTTGAGCTGTTTGGCCAGGAGGAGGCACAGTGAAGGTGCCGCATCCCAGTGCATGAGAGCAGCTCTCTCCATCCATAGCTTCGAGCACTGCCACAGCAACTAATTAGCGTTGTTTATTAGTGCTGCATTCCCCTAGCTGGGCATGCTGCAGATTGCAGCTGCTTTGGCCCTCCCTACGGCCCCAGGAAAAGCCCTGGAAGCAAATTGCCTTGCAGCATGCCCTGAGGGTCAGCTAATCCTGCCCCTGCAGGACCAGAGCAGATGGCTGAGCTTCAGACAATGAAACCTCATGCAAAAAAATCATCTGTTCAAGGAAATGATTAAGGGTTTTCATCTTCTCTGCAGTGAGACACTTCTTGCTGTCTGGTGAGACCAGTCTTGCTGGGGATGCTGAAGCTGTAGAAGCTGAGAGTGATGCAGTGAAGTTCCCTCTCCAGTGCAGCCTGAGTGGGAGGTGCTGGCGTGAGCCCTTCGTGCACCTACCTTCCTGAGCCCCTCCCTGCCTGCAGCACAGGCTCCCCAGCACGGCCAGCAGCTCACACCAGGAGGCTGGGAGCCCAGCAGGCACCACTCAACACAGATACCCAGCAGTGAGCCTGGTGAGAAACACCCCATGCACCACGAGCACAACGCTGCTCCAAAGATGAGCAGCACATTCATGGCAACATCTGCTCACACCACATCTACTGCCAGCTCTTCTCTACACTGACCACCAGCTGAGCCTGCAGAAGAAAATGCTCAGGAAAAATTAAAGGTTTAAACAAAAAATTTGGTTTTGTCTCACTGAAATGGGATAAAAAGGGATCTAGCATACATTCTTCTGGTGAGAGGATGGCACTTTGGCTTTGTCTAAGGCAGGACTGGCTTTCAGGAGAGACCTCCACAGGGTACTTGGGTGAGTGTAACCTCTCTATGCCTCCTGGGTAACTTGTGCTTCCTCACACACCTGTGCTGTGTCCACTGCCCTCACCAAGTGGGCTCCTGCCAAGTGCATGGCACTGCTCTTGCTGCACACCTTCACTCCTGGGGCAGCCTCTCCCCTGGGCTCGGGCTGTGCCTGCCCCTCCCAGCACAGCCAGTCCTGCAGCAGCGTGCACTAGCCTGATGCTGACTTGTGATTGATATATGGTGTTAATTGTAGTTCACAGATTGCACATGGCCTGTGGTTTAGAGAGCTTCCTAACAGGCAGACGAAGGTCTCACAAGTGAGACAGCACCTCACAACCACTGGCAAGCTGAGGGGGGAGCTGAGAAAAATCATCCAACAGCTCTCTAATTTGCCTCCCGGATTTTGATCCCCTCAGTTTCATATGTTTGAGCTTTTCTCCTCAAACAAGAGAGCTACTGATATTTTCCTTAAATAAACTTTCACATAAGACATTTTCACATAATCAGATTATTCCAGGAGCTGGAGTATTAGAGGAAAGCCAGAGCCTGTTACATGAGGTGCAAACAGGGAATCCCCCGAGCATCAGGGTGCTGTCACTTGGATAGAGGGGAGGCACATTTTTGCAGGGGGAGGATTATCCTTCATGTTTAAGATTCACATTTTGATCTAGTTAGCCTCCTGAACATTTAGCAGCCCCTCCCAAAATTTATCAGAGCCTCAAGGGACCAGTGTTGGGAGAGCAGTGAAGGAGGAGGACAACACACCATGACAGCACAAGACTGCAGCAGATGGAGAAGAGAAGCTGTGAAAAGAGCAGGGTCACTGAAAGGACAATGCTTGGATCCTGGCTGTGGCAGGGATTCTCTGTAGTTTGGTGCTAAATTCTGTGGACTTGGATTTGCCAGTGGTTCTGAGCAGATATTGGTAAGACCACCAGCACCAGCCATATCACCCTCATCATTCTGCTGTGAACTTCTGAGGTAGCAGAGTCTGATGAATCAGGCACAGGTCAAGAGTTGCTCTTTGAGTCATCAATCTGACAATGACATACAGTGTGTCTTAAAGACAGCAATTTAAAACCCCCCAGGTTTCTGTTCCTTTAACTGTAAAGTAGAGCAAACAAAGTATTTCAGTTAAAAAGCCTGAAACTCAAGTTTGGGTGACATATTGTAAAGCAATGCTATGATTAATCTCATATCTGTGGATGCTTAGGAAATGAAACTAAAAAGGAGCTCTGATCTTTGGTTTCCTAAGATCAGAAATTATTTTATCTTCAGATTGATGCAGGCAACACTATGTTTTTCTTCCTTAAGAGGCAGGAAGGGTCAGTAAAATGTAAATTGGGACTATGACTGTCTAATTCATGCAATTTCTTCTCTGCCATTTTGCTCATCAGTTGAGTCTAGATGGGAGGAGAAGGAGCAGGTTTGCTTTCAGGCCGCTTGGTTTCCTTGGGACTTGGAGCTATGATGAGTTCACATCATCACCACAGGAGCTGGTGTGAGCTGGCTAGGGTCACATTTATGGCACTGCCAGGCTGGCTAAAAAATGCACAGAGTTTTGCTGTCTTAATATTCCAGAGCTGGTTCTGGTTCAGAGTGGAGGCTCCTCTTGGGTTAATTTACTTGTGAAAGCTATGCCAGCCTGCAGTGCATAAACAGTGTGTTGGTGCAGCACACGGTGGGGCTTAGATCCGGTTGGATATTTTCCAGCTGAATATTTTCTTCCATTTGAAGATACCAGCGGGCCAAAATAGGAATGTTCTTCAGGAATGGGTCGATTTTGTCAGATTGCAGAAGCCAGGGGAGTTAAAATGCTCTCATGGGGGTTCTTGCTACAGAGTCCCTCTGCACCAAAGGGCTCTAGAACGCCAGCCCACACACCTGCAGGGCTGAAAACAGGATCTGGTTTTGCTTAAGGGTCCCCTCCCTACTTTCCTCCAAGTAACCTTCTTAGGGAAGCTAGACTTCTGCAAGCAAACCAGGCAGGCATCTCTGCTTCCACACAACAGAGCTTTCCTAAGCTTTTTCAAATCATACAAGCTTTCCCATAGTGGAGGTTTGTTTTTCTGGTCTGCCTCAAATACGAATCTTGAAAAAAACCTCATTTATAGGTCATTCTGGAATACCAGCACACACAGATGCATGGGAATCATCAATGGGTAACTGCTTTGCTTCTGAGAATCCGTAACAAGTTCAAGCATATCTCCTTCAAAGGAAGACAAAATGGAAAAGAAAAAATATAATGAGACCAAGGAGATAAATCTGAACAATAGTGGAAAATGTTGTGTGGGCCTGAATTTTGGCAGCATATTACCTTGCCCTCCTCTCCTTGGACATCCTTGGAGTAGGGCTCACTTACATGTGGGCAGGGGAGACACCAAGCAGCAGTGGGGAACAGCAGCCTGGCTTTGTGCCCAGAGAGCCAGTGGTGCTCTGAGAAGAGAGTGCCTGTGATATCTCACCCATCTCCTCTTGTGGCTGAGCAGGGTGCTGTGGTTTTCTGCCCCATCTGCAAACAGGGATCAGGATGCTGGCTAAGGCTGCTGCTGACCCTGCTGTGACAACGTCACTTCTTCTGGAGCCTGGCCTAATTCATCTCATTTGAGCTGCCAAGTAGTTCTCAGAGGGTAAAAGCTTCAAACTGCTCCTGTCTTAAATTGATTTGAGGAGATTTGCTAAAAGCAAAAGACTTTGTATCCAGGCTACTTCCTGCATACAGCCTAGAACAGACTGACAGGGCTTTTCTGTAGAGAACTGAAATGCACTGCAAAGGGGATGGTAAGGAATGAAATCCACACAGATTGTTACTTACAGTTTAAAAAACCTAGCTTCAAACTCAGGAGCACCCATACAAAGGGGTGACACACGAAACTAAGACATTTGCACCTTGGTTTTGCTCATGTAAATGTTCACACTTCTGTCTTCATAGACTTGTATGTGATGGGAAATGTCACTGCATCACTGTCCTTGTGCAGGGGTCCTCTCTGAGTATGTCTGGCATGGTAATTTGGCACTGAAAAGTGGGATTGCAGTGGCAGCGAGGGGACAAGCACAGGACTGTGGCTTCTGCAGGGTGGAGACATGTAACATGGGTGCAGCTGTCAATCCTTTTGGGGTGCTTTCTTCGTGCTGAACAGACCAGTATGAAGTATGAGTGCCCAGATTAAGACTGGTGGCCTGCTGTGACTTTTCTGACTTGCTGCAGGCAGGTGAAAGCAGAGCAGACCATGGCACAGGGCTGACCCTGGTTCCACCAGCGGCTGCCTTGTGATGAGCTCCCTGGCAGGCAGTGCCAGCACATCCACGGCACAGCCTTGGAGCAGGGTTTGGCCCATAAAGTACCAGATGCCCTGGCTTTAGAAGAAGCTACTGGCACTTACAACTTTCTACAATGCCCTCAAGATTTCAAAAATGCCACCCTGTCAGGCCTGCAAGTTGTGTGTCTGAAGGATGGAGCTGGGAACTCATCTGCCAGCCACTGCATTGTTCTCCTTAATTTTACCTTGCTTTCTTGTAATTTTGTTGGAAATGGTTACTATGAGCTTTTTGGTCTTAGTGCACACCTGAGTCTGATTGTCAGAACTTTGCCAAAAAGTTCTTTGCCTTATTTTTCTCCTTTGCCTCTAAACACTTGTGCCTTGCCAGTCAGTGCACATCCACAATGTGAGGCTTCACTTTCTAGAATGCAAACAGGGAGGAATGAGTTTTGGTCTGCTTGGGGCAGTGCATAATGTGACTACAATGACCTTTGCACCTTAGGTTGTCAGTAAGTTTCCATAGCTCAAAGGAGCAGTTCCAGCACCTGAGAAATCCTGTGCTAAACATGAGTCTTAGAGGAAAAAAAAAAAAATAAAGAATTGCTATGGCCATAAAATTGGAAAGTTCAGTTTGCTCTGACCTTAAGTGGAGTTTCTCTCTACTTCCTGGGAACTTCTGGTGTTTTGCTCCTTCTGATGCTTACCCTGGAGAAAGCATGCTCATCCTTATTCATCTTCATTATTAAAAACCCAAAGAAGATTTACACTGCCTTTTGCAAAAAATGTGCCTTCTAATCCTCCAAGAGTACACAGCAGAAATAGGTCCCAAACACTGAGGATCTTACAAGAGAAAACTGATTAAAGTGCATCGAAGAGGAATCCATGATGTTTTATTTCCCTTTCCAGTGTCCTTCCTCTGAGCAGTTTACTTTTTTAAGTTCAACTCCTGTTGCCAACAGTGTGTATTTGTGTAACAGAGGCAGGCAGATGTGTGCCAGAGGTTTGTGCCCTGCCATGAAAGACAGATTAGGATACTTTACATGAGGGAGGTCTCACCACCTGCCTTTGTGGTTGGAACAGAGAAGACAGACAAAGGGCTGCAAGGAAAGATGGTTTATTTCAGTATACAGATGGGAATGGAGACAGAGAGGTGTGGGGATAAAATTTCCTAAGAACTTGGGGCTGCCAAGTGCAGGCAGGTTTTCAGAAGAGCTGAGCTTCCATTAGTAAATAAAATAATGGTCTAATTTATCCAAAGAACTCTGGACAAGGGGAAATGAGATCTTTTGGGGATCTTGCCTCATATAGTTGCTATAACGACTTGGCTTTAGCGCCGAGTGTATGAAAATCCATCAAAGGTGATTTGCCAAAAGCCATGCAGGGAGTCTGTGATACATCTGGTGATCAAATCCTCATGTCTGAAACAAAGTACATTATTCAGCCCTCTTACTTGTTTGGGGAGGACAAGACATAGCTTTGGCTTAGCTGTCTTGCTTTAGAACAAGGGAAAACAAAAGCAGCTCAAAGCAGATTGTGCAGACCCTTTGTGGCCTTTTGATGTTTCCTGGGGTGAGCTCTGTGACCAGGTTGGATGGGGCTCTGAGCAGCCCGGGCTAGTGATGGGTGTCACTGTCCACTGCAGGGGGTTTGGGACTAGATGATTTTTAAGGCCCCTTCCAACCCAAACCGATCTATGGTTCTATGATTCTCTCTAAGAGGAAATGTTGTCAGGGCTGATATGACTGTAACGAGGTGGAGACAGCCCCACATCCCCCTGCCCACCCTGGACAGTGCAAAGGGCTTTGGGGCTTGGTACAGTTTTAGAACTTCCATGCACATTTCGTAATTTTTGATCTTTGGGGCTGCTGGATGAGATGAAGGCTTGAAGAATGCCAGTGAGCAGGTCAGTGAAGCATCTTACCTCAAGTCTTGTAATATCACGTGATTCTTCTTGTGGAAAACAAACACGAAGCTTGAGCACTGCTCTGCAGATGCAGCACAAGGGGTAAGCACTGGGGTGGTGCCACACTTTCTGCCTTTTTATTCAGAAATATCTCTGGCTCAGCATTTCCTTCAGACAGGCTTTCACACTGCACCCTGGACAGCCACTTGGCTAGTTGTGACAGAAGTAATTGCAGGTAAGTAGCTGAAGGCAAGGCGCACAGGGGATTTCTTAAAGATGCAGGCTGGAGTTCTGGATACACTAAAAAGTGTAAATTGCTGAAATTCTCATGAGCTGTCACATGAAAATAGCCCAGGAGCCACTGAGGCCATGGCACAGGACTCCAATTTCTGTCAGACCCACTCTTGTTTTCAGTAACAGCAATTACTCCTTTTCCCAGAGAAGCAGCCATCAGGCCAGACCCACTCCCTTCCAGGTGGCTGGTTTTGCCATTTGCTTTCATGGCATAGAGTGAAAAACCAGAATGACCACCAGACACTGGCTGTGTGATGGCATCTTCTAATTAACATGGCTCCGTTTGCAGCCTGTGGTACTGGGGCCTGGCAGAGGTCCCTGGGCTCCTGCAATCAGGGTGTGAGAGAAACAAGAAGATCACTGCTATTACCTAACAAGAACCATCACATCTTTCTCTCAATATTTGTATTTTCTTAGGTTTAGGAGAGAGCTCTGCTGTTTTCCTCATTAGCCTCTATTTTCAGGACCTCTGAAACCCTCTGTTCCTTTGCTCTCAGCCTGCGTTTTCTCTGTTTTCTCCACAATGTGCCCAGACACCTCCCTCTGAACAAGGACCTCTGACCTCTGTTACTTGTCTCATTCAGTGTTCATTATAATTCTGTCCCATTGAATGCACCAGCTAAGCCAGGGACTTCATCCTGACATCTGGCAGCTGCACCACAGTGTGAGGTTCTCCAGCTGGGCCCCAGTGTGGAGCTGTGGGGACACAGCTGCCTCACCATGGTCTGCACCATAGGCTTCAGGGGAATCTGCTCCAGTGCCTGCAGCACCTCCTCTCCCTCCTTCTTCACTGCCCTTGGTGTCTGCAGAGTTGTTCCTCTCACATTCTCTCTCCCCTCTGGTATTCTGGGCAGTTTTTCCCCTTCTTAAACAATGTTATCCCACAGGTGCTACCCGTTGTCACTGATGGGTCCATGGCCCGTGGCAGGTCTGTCTTGGAGTCATTTTAATCCCTTGCTCCTGTGCAGAGTCCTGCAGTTCCCTGTGACCCAGCACTGCAGGGAGAGCAGTTTTGCAGCATTACAGGTAGTTTATGCTATACTTTAGGGTTTGTCCAATACTCACATACTAACACTCAACACAACTTCAGAGGCTTCTACCTTGTGAAATGAAGTTGACTGTTGAAGCAAGGCTAAGCTGTGAAACTTAAACCTTCCTCCACAAGTATTCATTCCAGAAGGGGTTGATTTGAAGTTGTTCATCATGCCAGAGCCATGGCAAAGCCTGCAGAGCTCAGCCCACACCAGCATGTCCCTGCCCTTCCTCAGCACACCTGGGGTCAGGCTAGGGGTACCCCCACTCCAAGTACCCCCCGGGAGCCTGGGGCTGTGTGCAACGAGCTGTCTCCCACATAACCCTGAATGAGGCTCAGAGCCCAAATGCCATTAACTGGGAGGTCCTTCTTGGTGAGTTGGGAGCAACTTCCTCATGGCAGGGGGAAGACCTGCTGGGTTTGGAAAGGGGAAGCAATGCCCACATAGGGTCACTGGCTGCCAGAGCCCTCCAGTGCCAGTCAACAGGGCCTGGAACCCACCCTTTTCCCCTTGGGCTTGTAACAAAGGTGCACACACTGCATTTAAGGGGAAGCTCTTCGGTGGAGTTGCCTGGATTAATCTGCAATTAACTGTAAATTTGTTTGATTTTAGCTTGTCGTGTCACTGTCTTGTCATTGATGTTCACTGATGGTCATGATTGGTGTAATTTTAGAAACAGAACAGAGCAGAAGGAAGCACTATAATCTAGAAAGAAAATAATTCAGGCACATGAACTTAAATTCATTTTCCCACTTTTTTTTTTTTTT
>VWZV01004339.1:83514-243554 GCA_013397155.1 Irena cyanogastra
TTTTTTTTTTTTAGTTTTGACATCTATCATTGTGTCTTATTGTGCTCGATATGGTGAGGTGCTCATTCAGGGCCCCAGTTCATGGAGTACTTTGACTAAAGAAAACTCTTTGCTTTCTTTTAAAACAGGAATACCAGATGTCAAAGCTGTAGAGCAGAAGTGTAAAAATGTGGTCTGTTACCATTCCCAATGGGCTCCTTTCCCCAAAAGCTTATGTCTTCTAGATCAAACAAGAAGTTTTGTGTGAATCCTAATGGAAGATCTTTTAATGGTGTGGATTAGCAATATCACTTCTAGAAGAAGTTCCCCAATTCAAAAGAAATAGAAACATTTTACTTTTCAGTTTTCAGTTCACTATATAAAAAAGGGAGAAAACATGCAAAATAAATGAGCAACTACTCAAGTTCCTTTAACATGTAATTTCCCATTGACAATGTCCATTACAAATTCTTCATCCCATTATCTCAGAAGGAGTGGCCAGTGTAGGAGTTCTTGATGCTGCAAAATCGTACTTCATTGTACAGTTTATTGTGCTTCACATTTCCTTTCATTTGTTGCTCAATTCATGCAAATGCTGGCTGAAGTGCAAAATTGAATCCCTAAACAGGTCTAGCTCGGGCTGTGTTTTATTCTGCAGGCTTTAATGGGAGGCAGGTGAGCACTGCATCTTCCAGACCTCAGCCAGTGTGATTCCAGTGCAGAAATATCCAGTATTGCATCAGGCTGCTGAAAGGGAACGCTCCTCTCACAGGCCAGGGATGACTTATTGCTGTTTATGCTTGGGAAACAGCCATTCCAGCTTGGAGCCATAATGGAGAGAGGAAGGTATCTGCAGAGCTGCCTTTGTTTTGGAGGCAGCATGTTCGTGGTGCAGCAGGACACATCAGGCAGGGAGCAGGCCTGAGCTGCTCAAGGCACAGGGGGAAAATAAAAAACAGCATCAATAAGCAGGTGTTTCACTTCCAAATGCTGGATGCTGTGTCAGAGTCTAACTCTGGCAAAGGTTTCTGACTGGAATATTGGGGGAGTTTTGCAAAATAATGTGAACGTGAAGGAACTGGTGGTGAATTTGTGTTCAGCTTGTTGACTTGTCTAGAACAGCAAAGGAAACACTAAACCCATCTCTCTGTTAGTACTTTTATCCACATCCCAAAGAAACAGGAGTTATGTGGAATGCTGAAATGTCTTGCCTTGACATCTCAGAAATGAAACTCTAAATTTCTTCTATGTTTGTTTTTAAAGTGCTGTTTCCTTGTAAATTGAGCACAGGCTGACCTAAGAGATAAGCTAGAAATACCAAACCATGCATTAGGATCAAAAGCTTTCACTTAATTCAAAATTATTTTTGCTTTTCCTCCTCCCAGTTTTGTGTTTTTAGTTTCTCTGGAAAAATGGACTCTTTTCAGGTCAACCTGCAGAGCAAAGTCTGCTGGCCTCTCTTCCTCCTGCTGTTTCCTATTGAACCAGCTAAATGAAAATGAAAAATATACCCATCTGCAGCACAGAAGCTTTCTTTGTACACACAAAATCCCCCATCCAGGTGCAACAGGGACCACAGGAGAATTCCTCTCTGGCAGACTGCAGCACTGGGGTGCAGTGGTCTGGTCCCTGACGTACCAGTATCTGCAAACTGAGAGACTTGGGCTCTTCCCACTGGAGCTTCCTCCCTGCCCCTGCCCTCTGAGCATTTCTCGTGCCTGCTTTCCTTGTGGGGTCCCATGCAAGGCTGAGGTAGAGCCTGTAGCTGGAAAACATCAGTGGAATTGATGTTATGGCAATTGCAGCCAAGGAAAGCCAGCCTGGGTGCAGTGAGCTGCTCGAGTGGTGGAAGGAGAAGTTGGTTCATGATCCAGAGGTGAGCTGATGGAGGTTTGGGGACATTTTGTGTCTAGCTCAGGTGCACATCTCTGCCCGGGGCACAGATTCTTGGGATCTGTTCTGGTTTCAGCTGGGGTAGAGCTAGTTTTCTTCCTGATGGAGGGTGCAGTGCCATGTTTTGGATTTAGTATGAGAGTGATATTGATAACACACTGATGTTAGCAGTTGCTGAGCAGTGCTTGCACTAAGTCGAGCACTTTTCATCTGGGAGAACCATGGCTGGGACAGCTGACCCAGACTGGCCAAAGGGATGTTCCACACCATAGGATGTCATGCTCAGCATATAAACTGCAGACACTTGGCTGGCAGTGGTCAATCACCAGCAGGTGGTGAGCAATCATATTGGGCATTTTCCCTGTTATTATTACTATTTTTTAAAAGAAAAATTTATTTCAGTTATTACAATGGCCTTAACTCACAGATTTTGCCCTTTTCTGATTCATCTCCCCATCCCACTGGGGAGGCTGGGGGATGGGAGTGAGCAGCTGCTTAGTACTTACTAGGTTGGAGCTAAACCACAACAAGTTACCAATTTGCCCACAAAACCCCAAGCTCAGGGGAGCCAGGGTGCGCCATGCACCAGGGGAAGCTCAGGGAGCTCAGTCTGAGCTCTGAGAAGCAGGCTGGCATCTCTGGAGATGCCTCAGTCCCTTGGGGAACCTGCAGGCTGAGCTGGGTGGCAGGCTCTGAGCCTCTGCTGGTTGTTAAAGACACCTGACCCGTACAGAAATCTCTCAGCCGTGTCTGGGTGACCCAACCAGCTGAGTCCCCATGATTCCGGCCAGCACCCACCAGCTGGGCTGCTGAGGGACAGGAGCCAGCCAGGCTGCTGCTGGATGCTCTGCTGCCTTCCTCCCGCACAGCACAGCCCCGATGCCCCCGATCCCCCCGACCCTGCGGGCCGGGCCGGGAGGTGTGCCCGCGCTTTTCAGAGAGGATGATTACATCTGCAAAGCACCCGGCGGCGCTTTGGGATGAAGAGAGTTATGTAAGTGTAAGATAAGGTTATTTATAGAGCCAGGTTTTATCCAAAATGGAATTAAACTCGTGTTCCTGAAGCCTCTGCTGTCTAAGACAAATTGGAATTTGTCCACTAGCCTCTAGTGCTTTGCATTCAAATTGTTTTTTTCAGTTCATCCCAAAGTTTAAGAATGTGTTTTATTTACAAATTATACATCTCAGAAAGTGAGGAAATCTCTTTTCCATCAGCTCTGAGGTGACCACGTAAGCCTGGGCAGTGGCCATGGAAGCCTGGGCCATAGTCGAGCTTTGCAATCACATCAGCTGTGACACTAAAGTACCATAAACCAGGAAAGGAAGGCAGAGTTTGAGCTGGGTTAAACAACAAAACCACAAACAATTGTCCTAGGCACAATACTTTGCCTGCATTTAGCACTCTTCGTAGCAATCCATGAGCTGCAGGAGGGCATCCAGCTTATATCCCTGTTGGAGGTGGCACTAGTTCAGTGGGTTAATGTTTGTGCTCCCTGAGAACTACAGACCCTGTGTCCTTTTAAAATCTTGCATTCTTAACTTAGAGAGCTTTACTTGCTCTTTTGAAATATTAGAATCAAATCACTCATATCTGTACTTTTTACAAGCCATGAAAGTGCAAATTTCTGGGATACCTGCTGAAATCCATGCTAACAGGTGTTAGGAATATTGTTTTATGAGGTACAACACCTTGCACAGGTTAGTTTGTGGAGTTCATCTGCTGCCCCTCACTTGTCATAGTATCTAGCATGAAATTCCACACATGCCTTTTATTTAGGAAAGAACACAAAAGTATGTTATCTTATTCCTCTGGAATTTTCCACAGTTATTTAGCATGTTAGTTTAAGCATAACTGGTTAGTGGGCTCTTGAAATCTATATCTTAGCTGTACTTATTTACATCAGGCTAAAAGTAGTTCATTTCAGTTGAGGTAAATGTGAAGCATTAGATTGCAAACGTACCTAATCCATCTCTCCTCCCCCATGACTAGAAATCCTGTGGTTAAAATAACACAGCCTCTATTCAGAGCACAAACTTAGAGCTGCGAGCAGGAGCAGGCTTGGGATTTAAACAACTCTCAGCAGATGAGTCTGTTCAAGGGTCTTTCTCGGGTTTGTTTTTCATCCTACTTTTGATCCATGAGAGGAAGCCAGACTCTCTCCTCTGGGCAAGCAAGGTAAAGATTTTCTGCATTCTGTGTACGGTTGCATGTGCTTGTAAAGGAGCTTATAAACATGATTGCAAAAAGGCTGTTGCAAAAGCAATTGTAAAAATGTTGCTGTTATAGAGCAAGAAGTGTTTGGCAAATGGCTTCACAATCTTGAAATGTTAGTCTGGTCTTCTGGCTGTTTCCACATGACAGTGAAAGGATGAAATGATAAATCTTGCACAGAGAAGCAAGGAGCAGTGATTCTCCATCACACAAGCTGAGCATGTAGGAAATAGCAAACCCGGGTACTGCTGAGATCTAGCCAGACTAAAGCAGAAGTGGCATTTTGCTAACTGCCAGGTATAGTCCCTCCTGGGTTTGTCCAGCTGCTGTAATCCCATCTGGGAGGCTGAGGCTGTGCCGGAGGACGGCGCTGAGTCTGTTTACAGAGTAAATGCTAATGCTGCTCCAGCGTGACTCTTACAGCGCGGCGGAACCGTGCTTTCAGGAATGTTTGGACGCGGCGTGCCAGATAATTAACTGCCTTTCTTTGCTCTTACTGCTTTCCAAGTCACAGGGGATGTAGAAAAGCATCATCTTTCCTTGAATCCTTATTTTATTTGAAATCCAGGAAACGAGCGTGATGTCTGTGTTAATGCCCGTGGAACTGTACTCCCAGTGCCAGAGTCTGTTAACTCTCCCAGCCCTGTGCTGTTTTCGCAGGGGATCCTGAATACCACATCAGTCCTCCTGCACCACGATGTTCAAACGCAGAGGGTGGCACTGCTGGGGCGTATTGGAACACCGTTACTCACATTTTTGCTTAATTTAAAATAATGCTGCCCCTTCCTGCCCCAAGGCACGGGACAGCGTGATTGCGTTGTGGGGCACTTACACTCTCCTTCCATCGGGGTAGCACGAACAAATGCTGCTCCAGCTGCTACCTTTCCAGTACTGGAGAAAGCCTTGTTTTGCACACAGAGATGCTCACTTTCCCCTTCCTCTGCTTTCCACTCCTTTTTCCCTTCCCTGAGCAAGACAGGCTGGTTTCACATTGTCCTGTGTGCAGTCATTGGCCTCCCTGGTCCCCACTGTCCCACAGCCGTGTCACTCCCCACGGCAGCATGCTCTTCACTCCTGCTTGGCCAGAGGAAAGACAGGACCTGCATGAGGTCCTCTCAGCACAGAGCTGCTCGCTGTGGGGAAGCTTTTTGACTGGAAAAGGTGCCCTTGTCCCTTGAGCCAACAGTGCTGCTTTGTCCTGGGGGAGAAACGCAGCTTTATCCCTTGGGTGCCCGGCTCAGGGAGGGACAAGCAGGGCTGTAAGGAATACAAACACACCGCTTTTCCTGATTCTCCGAGCACACCACGGCACAGAGGCAGCTCAGAGGAGAGAGAACATGTGCAAAACAAAGAAATGCGGTCAGGCAGGAACTATAAAATTCCAATATAGAAAGTGGAGCTGATGTCATTTTAACGTCCCAAGCAGTGCCAAGAATTCTAAGCTCCGTATCAAGATTCAGTGCAAAACCCCCTCAAACTCACAACTTGTTCTTGTGGAAAAATTAACTTTTATGGAAAATATGCATGGGAACATGCCAGAGGAGTGTGTTGTTTTATTTCTTTTATTAATTTTGAATACATTAGTTCAGAGAGCAATCTCATTTTAGCATCAGCTGCCTCTATCCAAGAAGCCGAAGCTCACACACACAGCTCGCAAATACTGGAGGCGAGGGAGCTGTGTTTTTCTGTGTGATCAGTTGTTAGATGGAAAGAGCTGTTTGAGTAGGAAGGGGTGTGGGAAGGCTCAGTGGGATGACTGACTTAAAGCTTTTTTCCTGGTGACATATCCGAATCGTGATCAGCTGCACCTGAATGGAGCAGCTTCATCAGCTATTATAATTCTGAGTGCGTCAGAGGTGGGATTGCATGCAGCTCCTGTGATAAAGGTTACTCATTTCTGTCCTGCTGCAGGACCGCCTTCGCTGCTGCTTGTAACTTTGTCAGACTTGAAAAGTTTAGACTGAGCTCTTCCAACTTGATTGTCTGCCTTGGGCTGAATTCTTTTATGGAAAATTTCAGCCAAAATTGTCCAGCCGGTTTTGTCCATTCCAAGAATTAGCATAGGGAAAAAGGAATTGTTGTCCAGCTGGAAAAAAAAGAAAGGAAGAAACAGGAGGGGGGAACCTGGTGATCTTTTCTTTGGATAGTTCTTATCCCTCTGTGTTCTGGAGTTGAGATCTGAAATTTGGCAGCTTTCTGTTAGGAATGTGATTTTTTTTTAAACTTTGTAAATCTCCTCCAATTTGGCTTAGTGATAGCCTTTGAAGGGAGAAAATAGCAACTTCTTAGGGATGTGCTAAGGCTGAGCAGTCAAAATCTGCTGAGATTCCTTCCCACATGAGTGAGCTGAGCTCAGCATCCCAGCAGCTCCCAGTGCTGACCCCAATGCTCCTGTGCAAACAGTCAGTGCTACCAAGTTCCTGCAGATCCTTGTTCTTCCCCACAGTACGAGGGGACCCGGGTCCTCTCTCTGCAATCTAAGAGTCATCCCAGCTCGAGGAGCAGAATGAAGATGGGCTCTTCATGTAATGCTGCTCAGGCCAGAGTTGATGGTCAGTGGAAAGGCAGGCAGGGAACAACACTTTGATTCTTTCCTGTCACAGCCTGGTGGCAGAAAGGGACCCAGGCAATGCTGGGATAAGCAAAGACCCGTTACTTGGATGCTGAAGCTGGAGGGCTGCCTGGGAATAGGATGAGGAGTACATGGCACAAATGAGGAGTCAGGGGGCTTGGGAGCAGGTCAGGAAGGTGTGTGTCAAGGTGTGAGCCATAGGGAGAGTCCAGGCACATCAGAGCTTGATATGAAACCTCAGCTGCCCCGTCCTTGGTGCCTTTTTGAGAATATGAGCACTACCTTTGAACTGGCTTCAGTCCCACTCTCCCTGCAGGGTC
This sequence comes from Irena cyanogastra, assembly GCA_013397155.1. Taxonomy (NCBI): domain Eukaryota; kingdom Metazoa; phylum Chordata; class Aves; order Passeriformes; family Irenidae; genus Irena; species Irena cyanogastra. Next base: position 90,491 of record VWZV01004339.1, read on the forward strand.
TTCTGTGCCAGGTCTTGCTGAGGCTCTCCCCAGTCTGCAGCCAGGCTGTGGGGTGCCCCACTGTCTGCATGTGCCATAAGGCCCTGCTCCTGATGTCCACTGCTGGGATGGGAGTTGGGGGGAGCTCTGTCTCCAGAATGTCCAGTATGCCTGATGATGAGCACTCCTGCACAGGCCTGTGTCTGTTGGTCACCCCCTGGGGACAGCTGGGAGGAGTGACCAAGATCCTGATAAAATAGTGCCTGGTGCAGTCAAGCTGCTGCCTACATGCCTGTCTCTGTTTCCATTATTCAAATGGCTAAAGAACCACCACTCTTGACAGAACTACTAGAGCTCAGGAACACTTGTGAAGAGCCCAGGTACTACAGGGAAATGTGTCATTGTAGTTCCAAGTTTTGGGAAAATTAGTAATTTTTATTTAGGAGAACTTGGGAAGAAAATAAAGCCTAGGACTACACTGAAATCTAAGGGAAAAAACCAAAATTCTGTAGAATATCTCCAGTGAAAAAAGTCCATCCAGTACCATGGGATAAAGCTGAGACCTCTGGCAAAATATTGTGTGTTCATCTAATTGACAATTGTACCATAACACATAGCACAAAGGAGGCCTAATTCTGGCATCTCTTGCCTCACAGATTTTTCAGTCATAACAGTATTCTTATAGCCTATTTTCGTATGCAATGCATGCGCAGCATTGGAGACAGATGGCAAAATCTCAGTGTTCATTGTGACGTGATTTCCACATCGAAAGGTAGGGAGCTGCAGTCTGCTTGTTTCCACTCCTGCTGGAGAGCAGGGAAAGGTGGTTTGCTTCACTTCTTTTGTGACTATAGATTATGAAGCAACTTGGACAGCCCCTCCTTCCACAGAGACAGGCAGTGAAGTCACACCATCTTCATCAGCTCCTGGGAGCCGCATGCACACATCAGGAGCCAGCTCTGTGAGACTGGGTAGAAACAAAGAACAGAAGGACAGGAGCTGTGAGAACAGTGTGAGAACATCAGAGCTGCCTACAGCCAGCTGCAGTGAGGGGAAGGAGCCCTAAGAAGCTGTGAGACATTGTTGGCCAGGGCTGCAGGCAGTGCTTGCTGCATACTAACAGCCTTGCCTTAGTCAAGGACATCACAACCAAGAGTTTTAAGCAGGGATTTGCAGAGAACTGAAACAGAAAAGGAAAAGGAGTGGTGGATACATATGGGCTTCTGCTCCAAGGGTCAAGGCAGGAAATGGACATCCCTGAAGTTTGGTGCTGAATGAGTACGGGTGAGTGGAGTAGAGACTGACAGTTGAAGGACCAGAGATACTTACTGGGAATGTCCTTGTGGAAGCTGTCACAAAATAAGTAAATCCAGGAGGATGTTGCTCTTACAACTTTGATTAGATGATTACAAGTAGGGAGCAGCATCATGAATGCAGCAGCAAAGTCTGTGCATAAGGTTTCTTGCACAGATCTAAAAGAGCTGCTGTCTTCTCATATCTGCCAGCCCAGCTGGTCCAGCCAGCTCCTTGCACTGCACACAGCCCAGGGCAAGAATCAGGTCACCTCATGGGTGCTAACCCAAAACCTTCACTCCCTGATGAATTGTTTGACCTACTTGAGGCTCAGACTCCACTCAGAGAATCCTGTGCTCTTCCTAGAGTTTTGGTCTGAATTAAACCAGCATGTACAACACGACTAGCTCAACAATCACAACACTGTGCCTTGGGACTTTGCCTCTGCTGGAAACTGAAGTACATGCAATTAATTCTGCGGTTCCTCAATGAACAAAATGGGGCTTTTGTGTAATACTATTACTCATTTGTTTCCAATTAGTCATGAATCATGAATTGTTTTGTCTCAGAGATTAATGCTATTTTTTTCCCAAATTATCAGTTTTTACCTACTTTGCATACCCTGATGTTTCTACAGATTGTGTGGGCCAAGTCTTCTGTCCTGATCCATGCCAGAATCTTGGGCTTCTGCATGTAATTGTAGAGTAAGATTGAGGTCCTGTGGCTTGAGAGAATCAAATTGATCCAAAACCTGAGAGAAAGTTGCTACTTTCCTGCAATTGCACTTCAAATATAAATATGTTTTCATGCTATTCTGCTGTGCAGTGACGTGTGTTAGGGTGAAACATCAAGAGATTTGCTTATGAATGGATGTACAGATTTTGCCTCCTATCAAGGCATAGCCCTTTCTGAGTACTCTGTAAAGTGTACTGGCCATCTTGGTATTCCAAACAGTGTTCTCCTATATAAATCAAGTCCTGCTTAATACAGAGGATCTGCTAAGTCTTCAAATGTATCCATGAAACATGTGGCACTTGGGCTGTGTGATCTTTACAGAATCCTCCAATTTCAGGGACATTGTGGAAAAGTGACTTACTATGTGCTCTATTTTCTAGCAACTCAGATGCAGAAGGGGAATGAATATAGAGTCAGCAGGAAAGAAATAAGGCAAAAAAGCCTTACCTTCTTCAAAAGAAGGAGGCTAGCACAGGATGAGGAAGATGAGCATTTCAGCCTTTTGCACTGGTGAATTTGGGAAATTCCTACCCAGACATAAATTCAGGTTTCCCACAGTGAGACAAATGTTGTGATTCCCCCACGTCCTTTTTGTATCAATTCATTTATAAGACCCTTGTGAATCCCATAATCCAAGTCTATGTATAGGGCTTATGACACACAAAGGTTTCTAACAACCTCAAACTCACTGAGCACTTTTAACTGTTTATGGCCTTTTAGTATCTTTTCACTTTTATTTAGATGTCTTGCCCCTCAGCAGTGAACTTATTTTCTTTTCTGCTACTACCAGGTGGGTGTTTATGCCCTTGGCATTGTCTTCCTGGAGAGCAGACAGCAGCTCCTTGTATCCTGCCACAGAAGGTGGCTCCAGCTCTGTAGCCACCAAGCACGATAAACTCTCACCCAAGCTGCCATCCCTGACCCTCAACCAAATCAGAAAGGGTTGTAAGGCAAACCCACATTGCAATGTGCAGCCTTCTGCCATCGTGGTTGTGACTGTGTCCATCAGAGACTGGCCAACACACGGGGTGGGTCATGCACAACCAGCCACACCCACCTTTCCCCCTTCTCCTCGGGCGCACGATCCTGCTGCTGCATGTTGGGCAGCACAACCTGTGGAGTTAAACCTTGCTCCATCCCCAGCCACCTCACCAGGCAAAATTCCAATGGGGCTTGCAGAGTGGCTTTCTTGCACTGGGCATGCACTGGCTGGGACTGCCAGGGTTTGCACCCCTGCTACCTCGGCAAGAGGCAGAAATTCCTTTGTCAATAACTTCCCTCAGAGAAGCAGAATAGAATAAAATGATGTTATCCACCTCCGACACCTTTGCCCATAATGGATTGTTTTGGCCTCTTGCATATGTGTAACCAAATGCTGCTGCTTTTCACATGCAGTTCACTGAGTTTAAATTGAGAGTGATCTCCCTTAAATATTTATTTATCTAAACAATAACATCCCTTGAGTTCCTTGTAAATTGTTGTACAAAATTAACCCCAAACACTATTTAAAAAATTTAATTAAACTGGTTTTCTGCCTGAGCACAGTGCTGTGGTCAAGCACCTCCTTCTGCCAGGGCTGAAGATCCAGCAGCTCTGAAAGCCAGCTCCTGCTCCACAGGACTTATGGACTCAGCCCTCATATTTTTCCAGCAGCTCCCAGAGCTGCAGAGCAGAGTTTCAGAAGTCATACTGGTTTTGCCCCAGGAACCCAAAAATCCTGTAACTTCCAGGAATAGGCTCCTTTCCTGGATGCAGGAAAACTGTTCTGAGAGCCATCTCTTCCTACTGGTACCCACACACCATGGCTGAGCCTGGAAACACAGCAATGCCAACCCTGTGCAGCTCACAACTGCTGGGGAGCATGAGGAAGCTGAGGCTGCTGATATTTTTCAATACTATTTAAATTATAACTTCATAGTTATAATTTAGGAATTTTCTGAGCAAAAGACCCTAGAAATACATAAACCACACAACATACTCTCTAGGATTTGGCTGTAGTCTACAAATCTAAGAAGGATTCACTATCCCAAATATTTTTTTTTTTATTATATGTAGAAGAGAGGATTCAAACTCTCCATTTAGCAGGCCATTTTTTTGTAGTTAACTTTCATTAAAGGTGGATTTACACAGAAGTGTAGGTAGTATTGAAATTATCTGTTAAAAATTTTGCACTAGATTAGCAATGCTGAAGTGGAGAAGAGCTACAGCCCTTCTTCTGCATTTCTAATTCCACCTTCTTCCAGCATCTTGATGAATCAGTTATTGGCTAAATCTTCATAGTCAACATGGATTTGGGTGGAAATTGAGTTACTCACCAGCTAAAGTAAGTGCAAAGGAGATAATTCATTATGCTGCTCCTTAGCTATAATTGAGGCTCATCTCCTCATTTGAGGCTCTGTGTGGGTTTAATCATAGAGCTGAACTGGGGAGAAATACCAAAGCTCCTCTGAATCATTTTATTCTTGCCCCAGTTCTTTATCATTAATTACATCAAGACATGTCTCCAAGGAGACAAAGAGTAGTGCCATCAGCCTGCTGTCACTTAGGCCCCCCCAAAACCTTCACTTGTTTTGCTGAGTGCAATGTGTCTTTGGATGGTCCCTCAGGAGGAAGAGGCAGGCTGCATTTTGCTTGAGATCCTTCTTGTTCTGAGAGCAGATTTCAACAGACCAAATGAAAAGATACAGCCTTTTTAGTGCTAACACTAGAGGTGAAGCTGGGAGATCAATCAGCCTTTTTTCAGCTGAAGATGATTGCAGAAACAGTTTTGACCATCAGGAGGGTATTAAGCATTACTTTTCTCCCATGGTGAATGCCACATGTGGAACGTGTGCCTCAGACATCTTTTCCTTTTTCCAGTCTGAATGGGAAAGACCTCCCTGTACTTTTCTCTCCATTAGGCAAGGCCATGGTCAGCAACACAGATGAAATATCACAGTTCAATAATTTCAAATTATTCAAATTAGTTACTTCATTACTTTTCTCATTTCAGAGGAAGCACGTTTTTCTCTCCATGGGTACCTAGAGCCTTTATCCAGCTCTCAACCACTTGTGTTAGTTTTAGGGTTAATTTCCTGCTTTTAGTTTCCTGCCATTATTTCCTCACAGCACCTGGAGTCAGCCTTTGACAGAGAATGTGTCTGAAATAGAATTTCCAGAATAAAGGGGTTTTTAAATTTTTTTGCCTGGACTAGTCAATCTGAACAACTACTTTATAGCTAGAAAGGGTTTTTTTTCCTCTCTTTACAAACTTTTGCCCTTCAGCTCTTGCACAGCCACTGAGCCTGGCAGTTTCACTTCAGGGGAATCATGCCTTTGTCCACCATCATGTCAGAAAGTCAAAATACAGAAAATTTTAGGGAACTGCATGGTCCTGAAACTGTGGTTTCAGACATGTCCAGGTTGCTTAATTCCAGAAATGAAACACTTAGATGGTTCAGAAGTGAAACAGCTTGTTTCTAGTTTGGACTGAATGAAAGCCTCTGACTTCCTCTCAGTTTGATGTCAGCCCATGCCCTCTCTCTTCTGCTGTGGTGTCTCATGAGGGCTCTTGCTTGCCTGTAGCTGTGTCTCAGCAGCTGAGCTGCACACACGCCTAACTCACAGCAATCACACTCCTGAGTCACTCCCCTGGAGACAGGAATACCCTTCTCACCAATTTTCTCATGAACACCTGTAAGGGAAGGCATTCACCCAGAAAAGGGACTTTGGAAACATGACCCAAAGGACTGCAGCAGGAATCTCATCTCATCCTGGAAGCCCCTGGGAACCTGATGTAAGACTCTGAAAAATGCAAGACTGAGGAAACCAGCCATGTAGCATGACCTGAAGCTGTGTCAGAAGAAGCAAGCCCACCTATTTCACTTGCAAGGACTGGAGCTGCCTCCTGGACGTGGTGATACTCACTTCCCAACTTTCACTCTCCTAGATCTGGAGAAGCAGCTTGAAGTGTGAAGCTCCACATCTGTTCTGGCTGTCCTACCCACAAAGCCAGCTGTTTCCTTCTGCCCAGGGAGTGCTGGAGGGTTGTGGACAGCCTAGGCATGGGGCAAAAGCAGAACCAGGAATTGTGACCACTGTACCAGGCATCCCTGCAAAGGTCTCAGATGTTTGCATGGCCAACATCTGCTCTGGTTTAATTCAGCCCTGTTTGTGTGGCTTTGTGAGTACTGAAGCAGCGTGAGTCCCAATGTTTAACTATTGTTATTTATTAGGTACAATGCTGCCCAGTCCTGAGCCTGAACTCTCCAATATATACAGCCCATCTTGCCTCTCTCCAAACAGCATCCAGCATCAATCACGGCACTGTAAATTGTTTACACAAAGCTGCAGACATCATAACTTATTAAATAACTCTCTTGTCGGTCAGATAAGTAAATATTTCGAAAGACTGTGAACATCGTGGCAAGCTGGAACTGCCCAGACCAGCTCCAAATGGATCCAAGTCAACAGGGGACCATATTTGCTTTGCCTTTGATGTGCCTACTCCAAACTGGGCTGAGAAGGGATCTGAAAACAAGCCTACCTGGGGAAGTTTATGCAGTTTTAAAGATGCTCAACCTTCTGTAGAGATAACAGGAAGAGTGTGGAAAGAGTTTGCAGAGAAACTATCTTCCTGAAGCAGTAAATTTGAACTTGTGGGAGTCAGACCCTCCCCCTCCTTCTCCATGTGCTCCTCTTTAAACCCAAACAAATTAGATGGATGCCAAAAAGTCTCTGCTGCAGAAGGGGTTGAGGGCTCATTCCTTGGGCCATAGCTAGACCTTGCAGGGGGGATTTCTCTCACTGTTGGTGGAATGGATGGTGGCAGCACCTTCACACAACCACCTCTTCTTGCAGGCAGCCATCCCAGGAGCTTTGGCTGTCAGAAAGGGAATGGTGTTGGCACTGACTCCCACAGCTCCATTGCCTGCCCATGGTAAGTCTCCGTGCTTTTGAAAACAGACCATGGCTCTCTGCTGCTCTCAGAAACACCCAGAAACATGTTGTTTTATGAGATATTTGTTTCCAATCATTTCCAACAATTATTTGGGATCTTTTTCCTTTTGAGTTCGCTGAGTTGTACCAGTTCACCTCCTTTTCAAAGGGATTGTGTTATATGCAGGAATGTGGAGTTGAAAGGCCCCGAGTTTTTGCAACAGGAATTTGTTTTGGAAGCAAGTGAGTTGGAAGGAGAGGAAACGGGCAGCCCACCAAGGGCTTCAGCAGGATTATCCCACCCTTTCAGCAAGCTACAGCCAGGGCAACTCATGAGCTGGGGCTGAGCCTGCTTTTAGTGGGGTAGAGACAGACAAACTGCTCTTACCAGCAGTTTAATACAGCACAAGATCCAGTCATGTCTCTTGAAACCTCATCCAAAAAATCCCCTCAGGCACAGACCTCACTGATGTGAATAGAATATCCTGAGTTGGAAGGGAGCCCCAAAGATCACTGAGCCCAACTGTGGCAGCCACTATGATGTAGGAAAGCTGCAGCTGGGTGGAGCTGGCTCGGGGCTGCTGCTGTTGGGTCACTGGGGGGCTGAGGAGGAGCACAGCCCCCTGCCAAAGGCCAGACACAAAGTCCATTATCAAAGGAAAACTCATGGACTTGAGTCTAACCTGGTGCTGAATCAGTGACTCAGCTGTGTGTTTGGCATTTACTTGTTTGGTACCTGACTGGCAGCTCCTGGCCTGCATTTTCTCTAACAAGATTTTAATTCTTAGTCTTTTGAGATACTTCAGTATCTCCCATTGCTGGTCCATCTGGGCAGTTTTCTTAAAATATATGTTTCCTTGCACTGTGTGTATCACTTATTTAATGTCAGAGGCATCTGAGAGGCTGTCCACACTTGCAAAAACTCAGGAGTTTCATCCCAGGGCTAAATAAAATGCTGCCAACACAGCATAGTGCAGACATAAATAAAACATAGCTTGTAGAGACCAACTGTCAGTAATTCTCAACTCCTCAAATATCCATTTCTGTTTGTGCACAACCATACTTACTGGCACTCCTGCCTCAATATATTCAGTACAAACATATGATTGATTGAGAAACCAGGTTAAGAAAAAAAAAAAAGAGTAATTTCTTACACAAGTGGGTGCATGGAGGGGAGATGGGAAAAAGGTGCAGAAGTAACACTGACCTGGTGGCATACAGGGCAGAGTGAAATGCTGTCAATACAGTCAATATGTTCATGTCCCACAGGTGCAGAGAGGTTTCACACATTGGAGTAAATGTTTCCTAATTCCTAGACACACATGATAGAAAAGAACAGCATACAGAAGAAAACACGTTCTGGTAACCTGCCAGAAAGAAAGGTGCTATTTTTCAAAAGAGAGCTGGAGACACTCCAGCTCTGGATTCATATCCAGCTCTAGCCTCCAGCCACAAATACGAACCTGCACTAATGCAGACTCTGCCCAAGAGGCACCATCCTGTGTGCTGTGTGCCACACATACCTGCTGGCACTGCTTACGTGGCTGTCACTGAGTGGGGTGTCCCAGTGTGCTGGATGCACCTGTGGGCATCACAGGAGGAATTCCCTCCCACACCTGGAGCCCCAGGGCCCTGGGACTCACTCACATCTGCAGGACCCCACAGTTTCCATAGTCCATCTCAGCTCTCTCCCTTCCCCTCTACTGGGGCAAGGGGTGATCCATCTGTTCCATCAGACTCTGCCAGCCCTGGATACGTATCTGCTGTCTTCTGAGGAGGTGGTGTGCTGGTAATGCTGCTGCTGGAGGCTTTGCTCTAAGATGAAGGTGCTGTGCAGCTGTCTCTGTGTCAGTGCTCCTATTGACCAGCACCTACCACAGGAAGTTTGCAGTGGGGGTAAATTTGCCCTTAAATAAATGCATTTCTTTTCCTATCTTCACTGCAATGTCACTGTTTTTTCAACCATTAGTGATTTCTTTCCCCTCTCTCTTAACATTGTCTCTGATTTCTGTGTCATGAGGGGGAGTATTGTCAGATCGCATTCTCCTGATGGGAGAGGCAGAAAATCCGTTCTGTATATCATGTGACCTTGGCTTCCAACTCCACAAAGGATTTCTTCAAGCTCTGCTCATTATCTCGTTTTATACTTTAAAGAAAAGCGAAAATGCTGGTGACAAATGGCCTCGTTTATCACATTTAATTGACTGACTATTCTTTTAAGTCTCTGAAACACACTTTGGGCCAAAGCACTGGAAAAAGAACATGCCATTTACCCTGGTCTGCTGCCAGGTCACATTAAAAAATGTTCAGGAGGTGTTTTCTAGATCAGTACACGGAGCAGGAGTAAGGGTGTGCACTCTCACCGCAGCACACTTCCCTCCTGGTTTCTAACAACCAAGACAGTGTCAGCCCTTTCAGAAGCAAGCAGCAGAAATGGGCAGAAATGAGAATTTCAAGTGAAACTGCTGTGGGAAGGGTGAAGCCACTAAAAAGTTGTATGTGAAAGGTGTCAATACTTCCCTGCTGACTAAGGGAGTGCCTAGAATGGGACTGTGGGGGTCTCCCTTCATCCCAGAACCAGCAACAGAGCTAACCAACATTTTCAGTGACAGCTTAGGCAGTGGGAAATGAGAAACATGCTTGCTGCAGCCATGGCTGGTGTTGCACCGATTGTAGGAGATAGGGATTGAAAACCCCAAAGGTGCAGTTTGGGGGGATGACTGCACACTTTCCCCAGTGTCCCTGAGACAGGCTGGCACTGACTGTGTGGGCTGCTGTCAGCCCCAAAGGCCCAGGGGTTGTGGTGGGTCATGGGCTGCCTGTACTGCTGCCTATAATGTCATACTGCTGCAAACAAAACCCCAAGCCTCACTGTAAACTTCACAGATAGAAATACAGCCTGTAAGGCATCTCTCTTCCCTCAGTTCAACTCCCCTTGCTAGTGGGAGACTTCACCTAAAGATTTTTCTTATGGAAAGAGATGGTATTCCTCAAAAAAGGTGTATACAAGCTAAAGAAACTGGGTTTGATTGAAGAACAGAAATCTAAGGAGAGAAAAAAATGCTGTCAAGCACATAAAGGGCTGATCAACAAGAAAATGAATAAACTGGTCTCTGTCCCTGCTGTAGATATCAGCCACATGCTAAAATTTCAGTCAGGGTGTGTACTGGGTCAGGCTGGGAGGGAGTTAAGAAAGAATTAATACAGATTTAAGAAATGTTTTTAATAGTAAGTGTAGTAAAACACTGAAATACTTTGTCTCAGGAGACTGTGGAGGTTCTGTTATTAAAGGTTTTCCAGAACGGATTATCCAGACATCTGTAAGGATTCACCTAGGCATGGGATGGAATGATGGACTGGAGCCAGCCTGAGTCCCTTTGCATGAAATTTGCATCACATTAATGTGAACACAAGACCCTTCTTCTAGAGCAGTAAAGACACCACCCTGGTTTTTCAAAAATCCCTCCAAAAAGGTTTCAGTCTCTACTGACCCTGTCTCCAGTTTGGAGATGGAAGTATTTTGACTCCTTTCCCCCACCCACTCTGATACAAAGGGGCCTATGAACCCCAGAGTCACAGAAATCTTCTCTCCTCTCCTGTTCTCTGCTAGCCTGGGACCCCCGAGATGGGAAGGGCAGGGGAAGGACCCTTGTTCCAAGGGGTGCTGGAGTCTCGTGCCCTTGGAGAGCCATTCCCACATTTCTGCTCCTTCCCAGGGCTGCACACACAGGGTACCCCAAAGCCCAGTGCCACCCCCACAGGTGCTCACCCCCGAGGGCACTGGGTGCCTTCACAGCCCCAGACCAGCCCCACTGACCACTGGGGGACTCAGCATTGCATCCTAAGCAAAAGACTGACACAAATCCCACTGTCCTGATTAGCCATCCATCTAATCCCTGTGATGTCAGCGGGGTTTTGCCTGGCAGGATTTGGCCCATTACCAAAAAGCTCTGGGTTTTATAGTCCTCGTTCTGGCTGCTGGTGGCAGGAGGAGGCTGCAGGTTCGAACCTGCAGAAGAAGCCTAAGCTGGTGTTTTAGAGACCCAGCAAAATTTACTGCCAAGTTTTGTTCATCTTTGTGGGAAAGGTGTTTTGTGAAGAATGCAGAAAAATCCTACCATGCAGTTCCTCTTTAACTACCCAGCATCTATATATGTATATATATGGGCATGGATTTGATTATATCTATGTATATAAATATATATATATATATATATAGTAATTGTACTGTTTTCATGTTTTTTACAAGCACAATTTCAGGGGATAAGACAAGGTACATGTGTGGTGGGGGGAGGGAAGGAAGAAATGGAAGGAGAGGAAACTGCTATTGTACACAGCAGCTCTTTTCTAACCCCCATTTTTTACGCTGATGGAATGCACCCAGTGACTGTTTCTACTATTTAAGGAAAAAGGTTCCTATACAAAATCCTGTGGTTTTGAAGTGATCCTTTTATAGGCATAAAAAGATTTTTCCATATCCCTCTGTTTGATTTCTTTTCTTTTACTCAGACCTGGCTATTCAAATAGATATTTGCAGAATATCATGCACTGGAATCAGACACTTCATTCCTATTATTGGTGCTGGAGATCAAATACCCCACCAATTTACCACATAAAGCCATGGGGACGCAAACTGAAGTTGGTTTAGCTGTAGGGCAGTGCAAGAGAGAGTTGAATTTCGTCAGGCACCCATCCCAAGGGATCTTGTGCTGGCAGTGACCCATCGCAGAATTGAATGGGCTGTAGGTTCCACAGCAGGTTTGCCTGTCTCAGGCTTCTCACTGGTGGTGAGTATTAATGGTGTTTGTAATCTCATGATTTGGAATAAGAACAACTATGCATTAACCTTGAGTTAATAACACAGGGGTTTAGGGTGCATACCCTAAGCAGCAGTCAGATGCGTTGCACAGCGTGCACCTGGAGCAGGGACCTGGACACTCATTTCACATGTCCCAGAGGTGGGAAATGTGGCATTCACATCTGATCAGGCCCAAAACGTGGTGGGCACGTCCTGGACAGCGAGGTGCTGGCAGCAGTGTGTGACAGGGCTGTGCTGTGGGGTGGCTGGGCTGTGGCTGTGGGCTCTCCTGGGGAAGACTCGTGCAGGCAGCACACATCATCTGCAGGGGCTCAGGAGGGATACACAGCCCAAGGGCAGATGCTGAGCTGCTTGGCCCAGCTAAAATCCTAGGATGTGAAGCAGCAAAGCAAACCCTAGAGATTTACAAGCAAGTGCTGAGACACCTGAGGGTTCTCTGTCTCTGTCTTCAGGCAACAGTGTCCTTGGGGGCATCTGGGCACAAGGGCCAAGCTGGGGATCCAAAAGCAGCATTACACAGCTCCATGCTTTGTAAGGACCAACACAATCTTTAATTTGTTACTCAAGTCTATACAGTCATATACTGTGCTGGAGGTAGCTCTTCTGCACAAAACTTCAAGCCAAGGGATTTACAGAGCTCCAGTAGCTGCTCACTGCCAGATGTCTATTATCTCACCACAAACATATGCTTCTCAATGATGCTGGAGCTAATACTTTCCTCCACTGCCACAGAGACGTAACTGGTACCACCAGTTTGTGCCGACATAAATAACAACCTGTCCAAGCATCTCCCCTGCAAGTGCTGGGGGAAGGGGCAAGGACATACGTTCCAGATGGAAATACAGCCAGGGGTTGTGCCCTTGGTGGCTTTGAGTTATGTAATTTTATCTCAATGCAACATGAGAGCAAGTGATTCCTCCACACAGTGCATCGTACTGGGCTGCCTGCTCGCTTACTTTTTTTATGAATGTAGGAGGACTGGTAATAGGGACCATGACAAAACTACAGCAAAGCAGCTGATACCTCAGTTTATCATAAAAATATTAACCTGCTATGTGGCTCCCCCTTGACAGATGAGGTATGTTCACTCATCCCTGCCTTAAAGTTATGTAAATCTCTGACTTCAGAGGAATAAATTTTGATTTACTCCCACACTGAATGAGTGGGAAATGCTAAAGCTGAATTTTGGATCAGTGATACAGGTCTCAACTCTACAGGCTTTGAGGACTTTCAACTTAAAATCATCTTTTTGCTGTATATGAGGTCACCACAGAAAATGATGCCATCCACATATGCTTCCAGTTCATCTAGAAGGAAAAAGTAAGGCCAGGCTGAAGATATATTCACAGAATGGGGATGGAAAACTAAGTGATGTCTGCCCACAGAAGGACAAACTCATGGCACTCTCCCAGATTGTGGGTGGTCTATTGTGCATTGCTGTAGTCAATGAGAACATTACACTCATACACGCAAACCTAATTTGAAAAAACAGTATTTAAACAAACAGTGAATGTATTGTAACCTCATAATTCATATGCACTGAACCTTGGCTCTCTGTACTCCAGCACATAGTAACCTTCTCAAATCCTGCAATTTGATTTTAAAAAAGGAATGCTGTGGGCGTTGAGCTAGTGTAGAAGTACACAAGACCATTGATGACTCTGTTTTCATCTACTCAGAGCATAAGGCAAGTAGGTGATTTATTTTTATTGGCACTGCAGGCAGATAAGCTTCCCCGGTTAGGAGGCTGTGAGAGGTTGGGCTGGCTGTGGCTGTCAGTCAGAGCACGCCCAGCAGAAAGCCCAATTCAGTAATTACATCCTCCTCAGAGATGTGGTGTGGAGGAAGGCTGTGATCCCTGCTCCTCCCCTGGCACTTGGAAATAGCCAGGAGTGTTCCGAGCCAACAAAAGACTTGGACTGTTGCTGATTTTTGTAAATGTTGTGGCACGTCATGGGACATCGCAACTATGCTACAACAGAATGAAAAATGCTCAAATTCAAATAACAACTAAACCCTGAGACTGGAAAATAGAAATCCTTTGCAAAGATGCCGAGATCTGCTGCCACCAGCCCCTTTCACAGACTTCAGCAGAGTGAGAGCAAGAAGAGCGAGGTGGGGCATCTTCACTTGGCTGTCACTCTCCCAGCTTTGACAAAATTGACGCTCTGATCACCTGGACTCTGGAATTAAGAAAACAAACTTTTTGATGAATAGTCCCACTCTTGCCAAGTTGTAGCTAATTTATCCAGACCCTACCCTTTCCTTGAAGGAGACCTTGATTATCATGCAAATGACATTTTCACCCCATTCATCTGAGATCTCAAGAGGGAAATGAATTTTTTTTTTTATTAAAGATTGCTAGAGAGGTCTAACAAGTAAAAAGACCATGAATAAAAATGGATGATGAGGGCTGAATATCAGATTATATTAAAAGCCCTGCAGAATTGCTCCATAGCTTTAAATTTCTGTGCTGTGGGTTTGTGTGTCTCCACAGAAGTACTCATGCTCTTTGGACAATGGCAGCCTACTCTGTGCTCACTTCTACTCTAGAAACAAGGCAGCTCTCCTGCAGCTTCAAGGCCGACAACAAAGGCAAATCACAGCTCCATATGCACATACACATTCTTTGAGCAGGTCTGAAAGCATCTGCAGTGGAGAACAGAGCTACTCAGACTTTTGTGACTTAAAAATTTTCTTCCCAGAATTAGAATTTTGTTACTGTTTTTCTTTAAGTCACTTGTTGCACAAAATGGTTGCTTTTGAACATGTATTTTGCAGTATATTTTAAAAAGACAGCTGTAACTTAGGTCTACAGTTTTTGAAAAACGAAATACCCTAAGAAATTTGAATTTCATTTGTCCATATTTAGCACCAGGTACATAACAATTGAAAAAATATCAGAAGGTGTTATTTATATTTTAGGGATCTCTTCACCTTGTTTGTCCATCTCTCTTGTACCCCCAAAGGCTGGGCCACTCCTGCCTTTCCTTCCTTACCCACTCAGTTCACCAGAGTGGCCCCAGGACCTCAGTACCAACATCACTGGTGCACTCTGCATTTTGGAGAGGAGTGGACATCCCCCCTGCCTGCCATGCAGGGGAGGAGCTGCACCCTGGGCCACCCACGGGACCTGAGGGACATCCCAGGTCAGACCCCCAGCCTTGTGCTGTGTCCAGGGCTCCTCCTGTGCTCCTCCTCCCTGTTTCTCAGCCAGAGCTTCACAAAGCTGAGTTTCCTCTAGCTGGCAGCTGGGCATGCTGCTTTCCTTGATGAAATCTGTTTGGAAACAGTGAAGATCGGAGGGCTTCCTCAGCTGGAAAATCAGATTTGGCTTACCTGAATGTCAGGTCAGCTGAGCTGGAGTCGATAAACAGCTGGGGATGAAGAGGGACAAGCAGTGATGGAGTGGCTTCTGGGGGCCTGTCACACTGGTTTCCTGCAGGGTCTGGCCTTTGGGGCTGCCTCAGCTGCTGCCTTGAGCCCCCCTGCCCTGCCAGCAGCCAGAGCTGGCCTGGCCAAGGGGCAGCTGGTGCTGGGCAGAGCCAGCTCCTGGCGTGTCCCAAACCCAGGGGGACTTCATGGCCTCAGAGCACCTCTGGCTATAGCAGAGCCACACGCTGGACTGAGAGCACAATGTCACAAGCCTCCTCTTGGTGGGAAATGCAGCTAAATAACCCAACTTGTTACTTGTCCCTGCTAGCCAGTGGGCCAGGCCCCACTGCTGCTGGGCTTCCAGACTCTGGGGACAGGAAAATGGACTGTCCCTGCTCACCATACCTGCATCCCTAACCACATATCCAAGGGCCTCTGAAAATGTCCATAGAGGTGGAACGAAGTGGATTATGCAAGGAAACCCTCCTGTACAGTAGCTCTAAACACGCTGAACTGCTTGAGGAGAGCGTTCCTGCTCTGCACGGCCACCTCCCCAGTGAACCCCACACATCCTCTTTCCCTGGGCAGGTCCTGCCCAGTATGGAATCTGAGCACCCCCACGCTGAGCTCAGAGTTTCTTTCCAGGGTGGAAGAAAAAGGCAGGCTCCTCTCATGTGCCATGGGCTGGTTCTGGGACTGCTTGCACAGGCAGGGCTGTGCCCACACTGTCAGGAAGCTGTGCAGGGAGATATCTTGCTTTGGAAGAGGGAACAAAGACAAAAAATGCAGAAAACTGCTGAAAATGTGACTCCTGGTTACCATGGCTGTAATCCTGCTCATAACATCACAATGCTGCAGCTGAGACAGAAGTGGTTCAAGGCAGCCACGGGCTGTGCCATGGGGATTTCATGGTCTTCAGACAACATATGGGGTGACAGCAGGTGTTCACAGGGCGCCTCCAGGCACACACTGGTTATGACAGTGCCCCTTTCCACAGATGTTTTGGGGCCCTGGCATGCCTGGGTTTGGACCCCTTCTCCTTCCAAGGCATGAGTGCCCCTAGAGCAGGGACCACCCCACTGCATCCTCCACCCCTCCTTTTGGGCATCTCATCACAAAATAGACACAGTGGGAGGGCACTGCTGGAGGTCCTCTTGGGATTCAGATCACCAGCCCTTACCCTGTTTGCTCATCTCCTTCTAGTCAAAAATGAGATTATTCCCTTCAGCTGCTAGAGGCTGAAAATAAAAATGAGTCAGATCTGATTTTGTATCACTGCAGTCAGACTTTCTGTGCTGTGCAGGGGAAACAAAGAAAGGTGAAATCCCTGTAGGGAAGGATTTGCAAAATTCTGCGGGAAATTGGTATTACAGATAATTGTTTCCTGCTGAGGGGATATAACAGAACTTTGCAGAAAAGCTGCCCTTTTCAGCAATATCCACTGCAGCGTACCCAGGCACAGAAGTCTGTCTCTAGCATAAATATGCTCCACTGCACATTTTCCTCCTGCACCTGAAACTGAGTATTGGTTAATTCCACAGGGATTTCCTTTAAAAGAGACATCATAGTGTAAATAACAAACCTGTTAAATTACAAATGAGGTGAAATGGTGGGTGCTTTGGCCTCTGGAGCATCAAGATGTTAATTCTTAATGGTAGCTGTTGAGACTTACCAGTTGAAAATGTGAAGAGAAAATTATTGACTATCAGAACAAAATCCCCACTCCTAGGCAGGTTCATGCTGCCAGAAGGCACTTTTTTTCATGTTTGGCTGAGCATTAAAAAAAGACAATTATGAGCAGCTTCTTCTTTGTATCTAATTCCCAGTATTTTGAGAGTATATCCTTTTTTTCTCCCTGTTGAAGGTACCACATTAAAATAAGTCAGCATTAATAAAAAAAAAAAAGACAATTAAAGTAGTTCTAGCTTTCATCATTGTATACAGTGATGGATATGCTTATATATAGCCAAAAAAAAAAATCATTTTTTTCTCTAAGCCAAGAGGCCACTGGTAGGCTACTCTGAGCTACAGTGGTGTTAATAGTGGATGGGAGAGTGGGTCCTCAGACAAGCTCCTCTTTATTCTCCCACTGATCTTACCAAAGCAGGATGATGGCACTCACTGGAGCAGATAATGCCATCCATTGAACGAAGCCCTCTTGCTCAGCTGTCTCTGACAGCTCTGAATTTGAAGCAGCAGAATCTTTAACCAGACAAATGAAAACTTCTGCTTATAATTACCACAATAAGACCAAAAGCAAGAGCAGTGTGACTGTTTTATTAATAGTGTGCTTTGCTGCTCCCAACCTTTGCAAAATCTGTGTATCTGGCTCTCCAAAAATATTACTACTTGGACCTATTTCACATGGATCGTGAAGGATAAAGACATTCCTGAAAGCTCACTTGCCAGCTCTGCTGTTCTGCCAGCAGCAGTAATTTGAGAAGGAATCATGGCCCCTTTGAAATACGGATCACAGCAGGGCCAGAGGATGGGGCCCAGACAGACACACATGGATGGACAGATCTACAGGAGATTCATTTTCTGTGCCACAGTAGCTCTCATCTTCCCTCCTCTGCTGCTCGGCAGTGCTCCTGCTGAGGACACATGTAGGCAGAGAAGACACCAAATCTCATCCTTGAAATCTTTTCAGAAACATGCTTCCACATTGGGCTCTTCTCCTGATTGTGGGAAGAGGTGCCAACTGCAGAAGGCTGGAGCAGGAAGTGGCTCAGATCTCATGTTTTCCTTACACATCTCAGTAATAGCTTTTTTAAGAACTAGAGCATTTTTGCAGGACTGATAGGTGCTGATGGCATCTGCTTTAACATGATAAACTTTTCCTGTCATCCCAAATTTACTGGCTAGCAGATCAGCTCATCTGTTAGATGGGTACAGTGGCTCCCTGACATCATCAGGAGTGAATGTGTTGCATCGATTAAGCCTTTTACAGCCCAGCTTGGATTTAGGTAGAGAGCAGTAACTGAAGGGCTTAATGAGGAAAACAGCCCGTGCATGTAGAGCCCTACCTGAGATTTATATTTGAAAAGTGCAAGTGTCTGTCACACAGAGCCCTAACTGCTTTATCAGACAAGAGGAGAAACCTGGCAAAGCATAATGGTCTCATGGCAAGACATGTGAATATGGTCAAAATGTGGTCAAGATGTCAGAGCACCCAAACATAGTACAGCAAGGGATGATGCCATCCCAAATAACCAGTTCCCAGCACTGGGAACTGTGTGCCTCAGTTTGTCATCTACTCAGAGCTTTCTTGGAAGTAAGTGGCTTTTTCAAGAGCAAGGTGAATAAGCTGTAGTAGAAGAGCAACTGTGCTCTTTCTCACTCTCTGTAAGTCACTGCAATTTGATAACCAGATTTATGTAACTGTTTTGAGCTCTATCTTGAGAAAAGAGGCACATATATACTCTGCAATGTAATAGAGGAGTTGGTTGTTGGAGGAATTTTGTACCTTGTTAGAAGTGCCTTTAAACTATTCTTGTATAGATTTCTATTGATGGGTGGCAATATGAGTGGATTTGAGCCTGGCATCCAGTTTCTATACAAGCAGCAGATGCCAGATCTGACTCCACCATTCCCTATCAGGCCACCAGTAGCAATACCAGTGGAGGAGAAATCACCCATTTTCTGTGAAAGGTATCTTCATCACCTCTACTGTGGAGTTAGAGAGTGGGAGGAAGAGAGTGTTACATGGGGGAAACATACTCAAGCCAGGCTAGTGGCTGCCTCCTCCCTCATCAGCACAAAATCACCTTTGTGCTGTTCTCCTCATGACCCTCTGGCTGCAAAGAGCCCCATGGTGGCTATACCAGCTGGAAAAACCAGCATTAGCCACAGTTTGAGCAAGAGCAGCTGTGGCTGCTGAATCCAGAGCTCTGGCACTTCCACAGAGTGTCTGAGGGCTGGACAGCACAGACACAGCAGGCAGGCTCTGGTGGCCAAGCCCAGTCAAGAGGACAGCACCTAGAGTCAACCTTCTGCAGAAGTCCAGGTTTTTAAAGAGGTTCAGGGAAGGGGCATACAAAAGGGGAACCTAAGTCCTTAGGCAGCTGTGAATCACTGTCTTGGATTTAGGCACCTAAGTGCTTTCTTGGACTTCATCCCAAACACTTCATTGAGTGAGTGTTGCATTAACAACAGCCCAGTTAGAGGATAAGCAGCAACAGAAATGCTCCAAGCTGCTATTTTAATGCATCCTAGAATGCGAACAAATGATGGCTGCAGGAACAGCTGTACTGGGTTGTGGTGTCATTGCCCCAAGCTGTTTCCTTCACTTGTACAAGGAAACACCCCCCAGCAGAACTTCCTTCACTGCAAAACCCCAGTGCAGTCCAGAAATCCATCCAGGCTGGAACCACTGACTTGGTGTTGAAATGGGGATGCAGGTCCCACTATACATACATCTGACTCTGTTAGTGGGGAAGGTGGATCCTGGCAGGTAGAGGAGAATAGCATCTTAAAGCAGCATTGTTAGTTCTGTAGGGATTTGTTTGCCATTATTGTCAAATATGGAGTGGCCACTTGTAAGGGTCCAACAACTTTTGCAACTCGCTCTTCATCTTCCCTTCTGAAGTACCTGCATGGTTAGTGGTGCTGCTCATGACCACTAAGTTCATGCTAAATTGAAGGACAACAGAGACTGATGGGGATAAAAAAGATAGGGCTGTGTGTGCCATTTTTCACTTTAGGCAAGCATACTCTGACTTTGGAGGATACATGTTCAGGTGAACGCTGCCTGCAGGGCACAACAAAAGATGGAGCTGAAGTAAGAAGATTCAGTTCTATTTTAACTTTCCCCTTGGAGCGGATGCAGCTTGACTTCTCTGATGTAGGCTGCCTGGCTGTAAGTTGCATATACAGGAGAGGGTTTAATCTTCTTTCAAATAGCCATTCATTCAGAGGCTGGCTGGCTGCTTTTCTCCCAGAGCACCCCAAAACAGCTTGAACAAAGGATCTCCTTCCAGGTTCAGATCTTTGTCAGGTGAAGGCAGAACTTGTGAGGTCTCACATCTAGACAGGGGAATGTGGGACCCCCACAACAGGGACTTGCCTGAGGGGGTGACTGGGTTTGGGCACAGTGGCAATACAATTAAAGTGTGTGTGTGGTGTAAATGTCCCACAGCATCCTGGCCTTTAAACAGCCTCTCTCCTCTAAGGGATGCCTGCATGATGCTTCTGTATCACAGTGCTGCAATATGCCCAAATGGCAGGGGTGAAGCTTGATCCAGGGAAGGAAAGGATGTGATAAAAAAGGCTTCAGTGGTGTCTGTTTCTCATCTGAAGTAGAGAAAATATGGTGAGGTGGAGGTGTAATTTCCACAGATGAGTCTGGAAGTTCTTCAGTGAATTGGGGGCTGCATAAATTGTGCATAAGATGACCTCAGAACAAACCCAGCTAGTAAAATGCACATGGATGCCTTTTGATTAATCTGAATGAGGCTTTGCCTAAAAAAAAATCTATTATTTTGGTGCTTAGTTCCATTTTCTCTCTGAGGAGGGAAGGAAGGAAGGACGGAAGGAAGGAAGGAAGGAAGGAAGGAAGGAAGGAAGGAAGGAAGGAAGGAAGGAAGGAAATAGAAAAATTCAACTTGATCAGGAAAGTAAGAGAGTTGGTAAGAGTTCGAATTTCTCTGCCTTCCAAGAAAGATTTCTTTGTAATATCAGTGTAAACTTCAACAACATAACTAATCAATTTCAATGATTTTCAAATCCAAATGATGTCCGGTGCTAGCTGACATTCTGGTGTTGGTGTTGCAATCCTTTGCACAGTTGCTGTAATTTAAAAGGTTGTCAAGCAAAACTGTGTTTCCATAATGCTGCTCAGATAAGTGCTTGGTACCATACTTTTCCAAAAAAGTATCTCCTCTCCTATCTCTTCAAAAAGCAATTCCAGTGGAGAGTAGATAAGAAATGGGGATGACATCAGTATCCGCAGAAGTGCGTGTAAAAGAATAAGAGAGCAAATAAGAGTTAAATTCAAGACTAAAATATACATGCACAGGGCAAGTTTATTACTGTGGGGCTGACGCATATCCCCACTCACTGTGCTGAACGTGTCTACAAGCAGGTAGAAAGGAAGGAGAGCAGCTTGGAAAGCTGACTCTGTACAGCAGGGATGCTCTGCACAGATGTATTCTTTTTCTGGTTTTCCGCATGAAGCAGAGGTGGGTCTGTACCACCCCCACAGATAACAGGACACTCCCTGTGTGATTTCATAGCGTAGCCAGGCATTTAGAAAAGATTTTTCTATGAAGAATGGATTTGAGTCATAATCCTTTGACCCTGCGGCCCATCCGAGACGGCCGTGACATGTCACTGCTCCCTGATAAGGACTCCCCACGCCGCTGCTGCCGCTGCCGTGGCGTGAGCTGCTCTGGGGTGGGTGCACGTCCTGGCCTCCCTCCAGAGCCCTGGGATCTGCGCAATCTCCCGTGTCAAGATGTGTTTGGATACGGGAAGCCGCGACGCTGCTGTATATCAGGGAGATAACAGGAGCATCCCCTCGCCCGAGGAGACAGACGCCTGGTGCTGGGTGTCGAGCGGCCAGGGCCCGTCCGTCTGTCTGTCTGTGGGCTTTCTGCCTGCTCTTTAACCCTGCATGGCAGTCACGTCTTCAAGGGGCTCTTTCTTGGAAGATAAACATAGCTTTCCTGGTTCAAAAATTACAAGCCATTCTCCTATTTTTTTCTTTAGCGGAGAAAGACTGTAATTTCAGCTTTTTGGGTGAGGCTCTCTGTGGGAATGCACTGACATGAAGGGGTCTTGCAAACTCTTGTTGAACTTTTTCAGTGCTCTCATTACAAACAAGCCTTTCTTCACTCTCTGCCCTTGCTACTGTGCTCAAATTCTCTTATTTAAAAAACCCAAACAACCTACCGTAGATAGCTTTCTCCCCTTGATCTCAAAACCAGCTCATGTAGATCCACTGGAGGGAGGCAGTATTTCAGAAAGGGCAGTGCTGCCTTTTGAAACTTAAGATTTGAAAACTTATATTACCACAGCTAAAAGCTGAAATCGGTCAAATAACTATTAATTCAGTCCTTATGGACCTAATAGAAACTATGACACAAAGCCTTTATAAAAAGAGAGTTTTTATTGTGTATTAAAACACACTTTCAAGGATGCTCTGCTCTCCCTGGGGGAATCTGCACTCCCCAGGGAAGGGCTCACTGCAGAGGCTCCACCATGACTGGTACCCAAAGTATGGCAATTGCTGGGGGAAGGACAGTCACTCACAGGCCTCACACCTCCAGCCTCCTGAGGGCAGGCAGGAGGACTATCATGGCAATGACAGGCCCACAGCCCATGGCCACTGATCCAACTGCCCCTCCTGCTGCCCCTTTCCAGCTGCACACAGCACCTCTGAGCCTCTCTGTATGGCAGTGACTGGGGCTGGGAGAAGGGAGTAACCTGTTCCAGGGCAGCTGTCCTTTATCCTCCCAGTAATTACAGTCTGACCAAAGTTTTGAAGAGTATAACCTTTCCAGACTCTATTTCTTGATATTTACTGCTGTAGCTATAGGTTCTTCTGCCATCAGTATTTTTTTGTTTTTAATAAACCTTGGGGCTTCAGTTGCCTCTTAATAGCAGTGATTTCACAGCCTAGATGTATCAGTGTAAATAAATCAGAATGCTTTTATATGTACTGTATTTGCCATCTTCCTGCTTATTGTTTACACATACATGTTCAGGAAAGGAAGGAGACATTCCCATTCTCTTGTTTCTACATTACTTCACATACCTTTATCACTCTGGCCCTTGTGCTTCTCATTCCCCAGGTTCTCTACTATTTAGAGTCTATTCTCCCAAATAAAGACCTGCTCATCATCCATTATGTATTTGCAAGTTAAATTATCTGTATTAGTAAGAATATGATTGCAGCTGTTTTGAAGATTAAGTTGATTATTTTCTTTTTCCCCCAAGTAAATTTGAAATTTATTTAATGAAAAAGGCAAAGAATTTTTAGCTAATGCCTTTGGGTAACCTCAGTTTGTTTTCAGTCTTCACGGTAACTCCAACAGATCAGTGTCTGAACTTGACACTGTAAATTGGAATCACAGCAGGATGGTGCTGAGCTGTAGCCAGATATTTGATGGGAGGACAGGGTGGAACCCACTGCTTTACTAGACTTACATTGGACATCAGGCATGATCCAGTGGCTGCTGAGCACTCACCACTCATGAGTGCTAAATGTGAGGTGGGCATTTCCACTGACATCATCAACACATTGTGGTAACTCATGAGACCTGACCAAAGGCTGCTCTTCTTTCAGTTTATTTGAAGTCTGTTTTCCTCATGCACTAGTCTGCACAATGATGTTAATGGGATCCACAGCTCCTACTAATTTATTCTTATTACAGAAATCAAGATAAAACCTGTACTTGGAAAAAGACCTTTTCCCAGCTGCACGTCTCACTTCCCAGTGTCTGTGAGTCTTCTCTCCTTACCAAGTGAAGCTCACATCAGGAATGCCAGTGTGGCAGCCAAGCTGAGCCTCCATGTGTAGCTTCATGGAGATGGATGGAGCTGCCATAACATCTGTATTGTACCACTCTGAACCCTGGTGCATGATGCACATGCTATCAAATCTATAGTACCTTATTAAGCAAATGCAGGAATTAGTCTTCTCTGAAGTAGAAAACATTCAAATTTTAAACTAAGAAAAGTAGGATAGATCCAACACCAACATGCCTTGCTACTGTGTGACTTTTCTCCTTTTATCTTCCCCCTACCTTTGGGGGATGGCTCTTTCTCCCATCAACACCTTGCTGAGAGGCCAGCTGGAGCTTCTAATCCTTCTCAAGAGCTTTTCAGCTGAATGACTGTACAAATATTTCGGTCAAGAAACACCCCTGAAAAACAAGGCTTAACTGTTCTGTTTCTCAGCTGGGTGACAGGGGTAATTACTGTGATAACTTCCCATTTCTTTTGGGTGTTATGATGAGAAACTCATTAGTTATTTTCTGAGTACCCTGAGCCAAGTCCTTGAATGAAAGCACTGTAAGGATTGTTTTAACAATATTTAGCACTTCAAAAGTTTTGGAAGCACAACCTAATTTTCCCAAATGTAAACCAGCTAAATTCTGCAGGGTAATTTGTGTGCCACACCCCTCAGCCTTTTCGTCAGTCTTCACAATGTTCAGGAACTCACACGATATGGGCGTACGCTTCCTCCGTGTTAACTCGTCTTTTATTTTTAGCTTTTTCCCCCCTTTTTTCCTCCCTCCAGCACACTTTCATGTGTCATACTTTAGGGCTTTAAGGTATATCTGACAGACATGATAGCTTAGTCCTTACACTTAAAGGAAAATACTCTCCATCAGTGCACTATTTCTGCTCCCCAGCACCCTGTGCCCCAACACCTTGCACAGCCAGCAATTGCTGTGAGTTAAATCATCTTTTCAGAATGGTCACCACCTGACATCATGACCTATTCCCCTCTGTGCAATACACACCCACCCCTTCTGCTTTTTTG
This sequence comes from Irena cyanogastra, assembly GCA_013397155.1. Lineage (NCBI taxonomy): Eukaryota > Metazoa > Chordata > Aves > Passeriformes > Irenidae > Irena > Irena cyanogastra. The sequence continues at coordinate 115,099 of VWZV01004339.1, forward strand.
GGATTCCTCGGAAGCAATAAAGCAGTTCAAGAAAAGGATCCCTGAATACCAAGTCAAAATACAGCTAAAGAAGCACCAGAGAACTGGCAAATGAAAACCTCCCGTTTCCACAGCAATGCTTAGTGTTTTCCCTTGATGTAGCAATAAAATAGCTGAAGTTTCTCTGTTCCAAGCTAAAAAGGGGTGCCAAGTGTATAAACAAGTGATTACTGTCAAGATGGGCAATGTGAATTTTTTCTTGCAAAAAGGTAACAGCTATTTTGTTTTTGACTAGCAGCTATTCTAAGTTTAATATCTTATGGCTGTAACATGCCATATAGGATGGACAAGAGGAAAAAATAACCAGGGATTTAATAGCACATCTGTGGCTAGTTAGTTATGGTAAACTTCAGGTATGTGGTCATTTCAGCATATGTTCCTAAATATTTTCCCAGCAACTGGATCTAAGACAAAACCTGTTACAGTCTTTTAGGGAGTAATTAATGCATCTAATCACTTCAAACCTCACCAAATTATGAAAAAGTATGCTTGATTTCACTGTAAAAAGCGCCGATGAATGATCACCTCCAGAAATGAGGCTCCAAGCCCATGACAAGTTCTGTAGAAATGACAGGAAAGTTCTGATCCTGAGCAGCAACACTGATGATGGGACATAAAACATAAACAGAGGACTCCCAGGCAGGGAGGTTTTGAGGCCAGGGAGAATTATAAAAGCATAAAGCAGCAATAACTTGCATCGAGCAGAGCACAACTTCCCATTCACTTGGCACGGTGATGACGTGCTGCAGTGCTGTTGCTGAAGAGTTGGCTGGTGTGCAGCGTGTCTCTGTGTTTTTCCTTTTCCCTTCCCTGTAAATTAATTCATCTGTATTTCCCCCATCTGGCCTGTCTTGCTCATGTTTGTGTGTTTCTGTTTTCCACAATTTCTGTCCATAATGGCCACTTGCAGGCCAGACTTGCAGGCGCTGCTCTTTGTCTCCTGAGGAGCCAAGTCCTGGTGTTCCTTGCTTGCCCAGGCACGCAGACCTGCTCTACCGTGTCCCACAGGATCCTGATCCAAGCCTGCCTGCTGTGACACATGGATGCTCTACTGCTTGCTGGGTTCATGCAGCCTCACTGTGCTCCTGTCCAGATACCCAACTCTGTGCACACAGCCGTCATCAGCTTTTGATCCATGGTTTCTTTGCCCTTCTCCTTGCAGGGGGACAGTAATGGTTCTCTCCTCTGTTGCCCCATTGAGTCACCCTGTCCCACCACACTGATTTTTACCCCTCTCAGGAATCCTACATGGCAGGACAGCGAGTGGCTTTAGTGCTCTTTTCTCTTCCGCAAACTCCATTTGTATGCTTCTCTCTCAGCCACATTTAGTTCTTTTAGCCTTTTAAGGATGAAGCTCTAAACTCAAGAATGTCTGACTATGGTCTGCTTCTCTGGAAAGAGCCAGGAGAGGGAGATCTTCTCAGGCAGCTGCAGGACTGTGGGCTTTGCAGGGCCATCAGTTGTGCACATTGACCATCAAAAGGCAGAACTGCTTTCCTGCCTCCTCTGCTTTCCTTCATCTTTGCCCTTCTGGCAGTCACAGTCTGCACTGCAGTAGCAACCTGAGACCACAACCCCACTGATCCGAGCACTGGGCAAAGGTAAAACAAGGAGCAACATCTGCCCAAAGAACTCGCTCTCTAACAGGCAGAGGGCAAGATGCTGCAGGAGCAAAGGGAGCCCCTGACAGCTGCACTCATGCCGAGAAGCTCAGCCCTCAGACTTCCCAAATCACAGCTTCATGTGTTGCACCAACCCTCTGGGCAATCCCCCTTGGACATTAATTGGGGCTGCCAGCCATCATTTGTTATTAATTGTGAATCTAGCCCAAGGCATCCCTCCTATTGTCTCAAAAATCATGTCTCCTTTCTGGTGTCTGACTGTGGAGCTATGTTCAGCTCACGTTTTCAGTTTTTTCTCTGTAACAGGAGGCCTACAAGCATGTTTTCTTTTTTTTAGGATCTTTTCCTCTGTTTTTTTTTAAACTTCAAAGTCCTTTGACTTCATGTGGGGGAAATCTTCAGTGACAGCAGGACTCCAGACAAATCTGCAGGAGTGCCTCCTTCTGAGGACTGCATCTCCCTTTGCAGCCCACAAAGTGTTCTCAGAAGAGATGTAGCAAAACTTAGTCCTAGGTGCAGAGAGGCAGCTCTGAGATGGGCTGTCCTCTGTGCTTCTATCATGATCCCTACAGGAGGTGACATCATGAAGACAAAAAGATGTCCCTTCACTCTGACATTGTTCAGTAAATGGTCCAATTTCAAATGGTCCCGTGGAATGGTCCAGCCTGTTCCCCCTCTCTCCGCACCTCTTCCTATCTCCTAAATCCAGGGCCAAAGCAGCTTTCCCAACGGAGAGCCGAGAGCCCCAGGAACAAGGACCTGCTCTGTGTGGCACACCATGACTACCCAACCAGAGCAAAAGTTTTTGTCTTGGGAAGAAGGGATTTAAACAGGACTGTCTTCTACAGCCAAGGAGAACAAACAGCTCAGAGCTGCAGCTATGCAGACAAGAAAATAATTCTGGAAATTTTTTCTTACAACACAGAGGAGACAAGTATTTAAAAAACCCAGAACTCCCAATTTGCCTGTCACAGTCAAGATATTTAAATAATAAACTGTAAGTCGTGGCAGCACGGCTTCCTTGATGGAAACCTTTGCTATCGTCACACCCACATGAAGCTGCTCTGTGACAAAACTTAAATCTTCTACTGATGGACTACTGTGCCAGCTACAAGACTTTACCATGGGAATATACAGGGGTTTCCCAACCAGCAAAGCCACAAAGGACTTTGCAGGTATCCTGCAGGGACAGGGTGCAAGGGGTCTTGCTCAAGGTCCCCCTGCTGCTGGTGGCATTGTCTTTGGTGGCTGCACCATGTGTCAGCAGCTGCAGGCTCACACCTTCACTGCTGAAGACAGAAGGAGACGTCCATAGAAAAGCAGGTCAATGACAATTACTCTGAGAGCCCTGGGAAACCGGGGCACCAGGAAACCTGCATTCAGTTCTGGGCTCCCCTGCAGACTTCTGTCGTGACCTTGGACTCATCACGTACCTTTACTGCCCTTGTTTTCTCACTATTAACTACAGCACATATTGAATAGGACTCAATTTATGAACATGTGTAAAAGCGCTTTGATAGCCTGGGGTAAAAGTCAATTAAGACAGGGCAAGCAGTTGATGGGCCCAAGCAATTACTAAAGTAAATGATTCACAAACATACTTTTTTTTTGAGAGTGTCATTAAACCAAAAGAGATTTGCAAATTATTCACCTGTTTCTAGAGGCTGAAGAAATCAGGGGGAGGGGAGAGGTGAGGAAGCAGGCAACCAACAATGCTTCAAAAATGTTTGAAAATCACGTTGAAGACAAGGCCTTTGGGTGCATGGCCAGGTGCCAGCAGGAACAGCAAGTTTTGGAAAGGTCTGCTCGTGTCTCTCTATCCTTTGATAGATCCGTCTTCGCATCTGCGGATTTTCCTTGTGCTAGGAAAGTTGATGTCGTTCATCCCAGCTGAGCCACGAGCTGTGCTCATCTGTGGAGAGAGAGCGAGGGCAGGAGCCGCCCGTCCAACTTTCCGGAGCAAACGCGCTGCCTCCCGCAGCCCCGAGCGCCGCTGCCCCGCGGAGCCGCCCGNAGCGGACGGCGGTTCCCGGCAGTGGGGGGCACGTCCCTCGGGTTCCCATCCTTTGCACCTGCTCGTTGTTCTCTTCCCCCCGTGACCGCCGTCTCTGGCGGGGCCGGCATCCCCCGGGAACTCGCCCTGAGCCGAGCTCCCAGGGAAGTTGGTCGGTGCCGCTCGCTGGAGCCGCTCCCCTTCATTCACTGCCGGTCGCTGTGCTCCCCTGCGCCCGGGACCGGGGCTCCGGCCTGCGGCTCGGTGCCGGCTCTCAGCGAGCCGAGAGGATGTGGCACCAGGGTCTGAAACACCAAGTGACGTCCCTCTTGGTGTTTATCTGTGCTCCGATATTTACACAGTCGTTAAATGGCTCTTTGGGTTATTTTACTTTCTGTTGGTTGTTTTAAACCATGTCTTCTTGCAAAGGAGACAAAACCACAGCTGTTCTGTCAGAAGGAGATCTGTGCTGTTATGTCATTTCATAATTGCCTCAGAATTGCAAATCATGGCCTTAGTCTGCCACTGGATCTATGCCAAAGGACTCTTGCGTCTATTAAGGATGGGTAGTTGTTTGGGTTCTTTTCCCTTTTTTTTTTTTTTTTTTTTTTTGGTCAAGAGTTGAGGATAATGGCTTTTTATTGGTGTGGACTCTGCACGTTAAGTTGCTCCAGCCCATGTCTTTAAGTGAACACATGATGTAACTGTTCTAAGTAGTCAGTCTGATTCAAAGAGTCAAGACATTAAATCTTGGCTAGTGACAATGAGAATTGTGTCCTGCTGAAAAGTATTCAACTGCATTTCTTTGCGTGAGCTGAAGCAGTTTCTCATTGTTACTTCAGAAGTTCCGATTCTGCCCAGAATGGCTCTTGCTTTTTGTGGGTAACAGACACATGGAAAATAGCAACCTTCCGGCTTCAAACTAAACAATATCAGATTAGTGACAGAGAAGGGCTCTACAGATCAGAGATGCAGACACTTGCAGAGCCTTAATTTATGCCAGCACTTGGTTTGTAATCACGGAGGCTAGATCTGCTCTACGCTACTATGCTGTGCAGTTCTACCACTCACCATGGCACCACTTGGAGGAAGAAGCGTGGTCCTGCCAGCTATTCCCTTTTCCAAGGATGCTTTGGGCAGCAGGAGCAGGAGGAGGTTGAGGCAGACTTGCTGCTGTGGGTTAGAGAAGCTGAGCATGGCTGTGCCCCTCAAGGCAGGGTCATCTCTAAGCTGCACCATCAGGGCACATTAGAATACCAACTAAAATACCAATTTAGTCTGTGATTTCAAAGGCTGGACCCTTCTGCATCCTCCCTTCCTTTGGTGATGTTCAGTGTTTCTCCATGCTGCAACATGTATTTGCCAGCTCTTGGAAAAGATGGATCTTTCAGGCTCTGCCAGGCTGTGTGTATCAAGCTGGCATATTACAGTACTATATTGTTCTTTAGATGCATAACTTCACTGGCCTCTTATGACCTAAAAAGCACACAGAAAATAAACAAGGGCATATTGTTCAGTGGGAAGGATGCAGAAAGTTCTTCTACGTTAGCTGTTAGTTAGGGAAACATGACTTTTAAGTGTTTCTCCTGATTGTCAGAAGAATGACATGGCACATGTGAGCTTGTTTTTTGCCAAGCAAGCTCTATTTGGAAGGTGAGGCATTTCTGAACTTCTTGGTCACCTTGGAACTAGTTACGAGTGCATAGCAAAGTCCTGCCCAAATCTTCTCCTCTAATTAATTTGGCCAGAGGCCATCCTAATTAACCTTGAGGGAGTTCAGGGGTGGGAGAGCTTGGTATGAAACAATTGTTCTCTTGTAATTTGCCGTTCACAATGTGTTGACCAAGCTACGAGCTACATCTCTAAAATCCTCTGGGTCTCTTGCTGAAGCCATTACACCAGTTTATTTGTTTTTTAACAGATGTTGTTTTCTAATCCTTGAGTGGAAGGGTTATCTTGCTTTCTGCAATCTTGTTATTGTGCTTTGTTGCAAGGGCAAGTGGACTTGGGCTCGCTGGGGAAACTTACTCACCAGTTCCAGCTGTGCAGGAAAGGGTTGGTCAGCCTTTCAGCAGTCCTGATGCGATTGTTAAGGTCTCTATGTGAACTGATGGCATCTCTTCACATCTACCTAGAAATAACCCTCAGCTCTTCTGGTACTGGCAATGCCTGCAGGGAACAAAAAGCCATAGGAACCTCTTTGCCCAAGAGTATTACAGTTAGGATATTAATGGAATTTGTCAGCCATAACTTGGACCATCTCAAATGGTGAGGCAAGGGAAAAAATCTGAGATAGTTGAAAAAAGGACAAAAAAGTTAAAGGCTGGGTTCTTTGGTACTGGGTGCTTTTTGAAAATGCTCATAGCATCCTGCAAGTCATTTAAGAGCGTGGTGAAGGGGGGAAAATGAGCAGCTGTTTCTGAAATTTCAGGATGGTCCATCTTCCCCCTTGTGATGATGACTGCTCACCTTGTTGGTCCAGGGAGCTTCTCTGTGCTCAGGAAGTGGGTCAGCCTTCACCGGCCTGGGCTTACCTTACTGGTGGGCAGCCCTGCCCAGCACACACAGTTCTTCAGCAGCACAGCACTGGTCGGGTGTAGCCTTCTCAAGCATCTGTTTAGTTTTTTTCTATGCTAGTGCATAAAAATGCTACTTTGGCATTTATTTTCTGGTAGAGCGAGGGGTCGGGGGGAAATCCTGCTGAGACTACCAGTCAGGACACACAGATCCAAGAAAGAAAGATCAAAGGCGTCTGTAATACAGGAAGAAGCAGAGGGTCAGTCCGGAAGAGAGGGCATTTGATTATATGTACAAGGGTACTATGAAAGGGATAACACACAGGAGAGGATGATAGTGTCCGAAAATGAGTAAACAAACAGATGTGTAAGACTGTGTTGAGAATTTATTTACTCCAGAAGACGCAATCCTTATCTCTTTGAAAGAAGAGAAGACCACACCAACCTTGGAACGCTTCTGCTCCCAGCCACATTTGTGAGCAGGAGAAAGTGTTTGTTTATGGATCCCTCCTCCGTGAGTCCTGGCCTGATGGGCTGGCCTGTCCTGCTGTGATTAGTAGGATGCTAATGTGTGTAATCCTTTTGATCACAGAGCCCAGGCTCTATAAGTCATGTCACTGTCACCTCAAAGAAGTTCAGCCATGTGATAGATCCCTTATTAAAAATTTTTGCTTTGAAAGATTTAATACGGTTATTATTGAGATCCTTTTTTCCTTTTTTTTCTTTTGTCTTGTACTGATGGAGAGCTTTCCTATCAAAAAATACGAAAAATAATACTTATTCATGAAGTCCTAATGTGGGAGTAGCTTATTAGGACTTGGCCCGTAGGTATTTTAGGTGGGATGAATAGCCCATAATATCTTGATTTTAAGATGTGAGCAACAAATGTAATTCCCTGTGCTTTGTTCCACCAGAGTGGACTGCTCCATACAAAACTGTAAACAGCATGGAAACATTCATCTGAGTCCTAAAAAATACCCTCTTCTGCAGTTCCTTTTTGGGAGGCAAAGAGTTGACTAATTACGCTTTGTGTAATAAATATACTATTTTGCTCTCCTGTTGTGACAGACAAAAGCTGTCATTTGAGGAAATACACCATATGCTGCCGACTGGTGTAAGGACTGGTTATATCTGGAGCACAGAGGATCAGTGAGTGCTCTTTAACAATTGCTCCTTCTCTGAAAAAAATCTGGGCCAATTTCAGTGGACTAGTGTGCTGCTCTATCATCAGTGAAAGCCAGCTGCTGACATTCTGAAAACCAGCTAATACAAACAGTGGTATCTGTGCATGCTTGGACACATCCTCTCTCCTTGATATGCATTTACATCTATTTGGATGCTTAAGAGCCTCAGCCTACCAGTGCTCAGGCAGGCCTGGATTGGTCCATGGCAAATTTAAAAATCAAACTTATTTTGGATACCAACTCTCATCCATGCGCAGTTGGTCATGTTTTTCAGCATTGTGTGAACCCTATACTCAAACACCCACATTACTTATAAAAAAAATCTCTCTCTACCGTTTTTTCTTGGCGAATGTGAGAAAGCAGAGTCTGAAAGCTCCTAACAAATGGCAGCACCTGAAGAGCAGCTGCCGCTCATCGAGATCTGCCCCGGGAGATGCTGTGCACTCTCTCTCATGCCATGGTGGGTTTGCAGATGCCTGTGCACTGCTGAGATACAAGACAGGAATAACTACCTTCTGAGAGTTAAATAAACTCTTTAAGATTTGTTCCTCTCATCCTCCCCACTTCCTAATTTTATTGGACACACATTGTACCATTAATTTGTTCTCTGGCACAGTTCCTCCAGGATTTCAGTGAGGTCTTTTTGCTCAAAGAATGCAAAGAGGATGTGAGCTGTAATTTTCACTGTCTATGAATCTGTGTTAGAGAAAAAATGTGAACTCTCCTGCCTGCAGGTAATGAGAGTTGAACACAAAAATTCACATATTTCTTTTTAATTTCTTTGAGGTGAATGGGAGGGACTGGCCAGGGAAGACATGCAGAACCAACATAAAGTTGGCTTATCTTCAGCAACGATTTGGCACATCTTCCTCTCATGTAGTCTGCAGAGATGGTTATGCATGTAGCACTAGTGGCTTTGAAGCCTTTGGTACAGCATTGACTGTAATGGGAACTTTCTTGAAGCTTTGCCTGCTGTATATCCATGATCTGATAAGAGTCCTTTGGTCAGGCACCATTCCGGAGCCTCCGCTCATCTGCTGCCTTTTCTCTGCTCAGGAGCCTTCAGTCTGTAATGTGTGTTTTGTGTCTCAGCCTCTCAGTCCCTCCCATCCCTGGAGGAGAAGCAAAGTTCCTTTTTCTACCCCTGGGCCAGACTTGCTCCCCCTCAGCAACCCCCTCACTCTTCCCTGCAATGCAGAGGTCAGGAAAGGACCATGCGAGGAAAGTTGTAGCAGTGGGGCTGGGGATAGAAGGGAAAGCCACATTGTATTTGAGGTGATGTGGCTATTTGTAACACTGAGAGACTTGTAGGAAAGAGTTCTGGTTTTCTTGGAAATGTGTGGGGCATGCCAACAAAACAAGAGACTTTTTGGGGGGGGGGAAGGCAGAAGAAGAATATTAAAAAGTTTTGTTTTCATCCCAGTTCAGGTTCTGAGGCAGGATTGCTTCATCTGCACCGCTTCTGGTGTTCATTCAGACTGTTCCTGAAAACCTGTATTGATTCACAGCCTACCAGCATAAACAGCTGATAACTCTCATTATGGCTAGACAGTTCCTCTTAATATCTAATCTAAATCACCCTTGCTGCCTCGTAAGTGAGTCCCTTTGGTTATCCACATCTGCAGGGAATAGGACAAGATTATTGCAGCCTTTTAGCAGCCTGACATATTTAAAACATGTTATAGTCTCTCATTCTCTCACTCTCATTCCTCCACACTTTTCTTCTAACTAAACAAGCCCACTTCTTGTACCCTCTTCTCTAGGGGTCACACTTGGCTAAATTTTTTGTCATTCCTGTGAGCATCTTGCTTCAGGTGGGACCCAAACTGGATGTAGGGCTGAGGGGAGGCAAGAGCCTGATGTGTGAGGCTCCTCTTGATATATCTCCAAGCTTATTCACCTGTGTCTACCAAGCCCTGCACTGCTCTTATCATGAAACCATAGAATTGTTAAACTTGGGAAAGGTCTCTAAGATCATTGGGTCAAATCATGTGACTATAGCCCCAGAGACTCTTTTGCTGTACTGCTCCATTTTGTTTTGCATGACGTCCTTCTTCTTCAACATGTTTTTTGACACCTGCCTGTATTGAATCTCAGTCATTCATTTCAGACTGGGTCTTTGATTTATTAAGATTTTATTCTAATTTTAATCCCTGAAAATGCTCACAGCACTCCCTAGAGATTTGTAATTGTAATCTTCCTCCTAATTTACAAGTCATTAATGGAAATACTGAATAGAACAAGACCCCAGGCACAGCCCTTATGTGTTGGACTTGCTACTGTTCCTTGAGTACAGATTTGAAGCATTTGTATGCCTGCCCACAGTAAATTATACCTCAATTGTATTCACCTGGTTTGCATATAAGGCTATCACATGCATTCATCAAAGCTTTCCTCATTCCAACGTGTGACTTCTAGTGTTTTCTCCTCCCTATTCAGTATGCTCCCAGTTCTGTCAAAGAAGAAAATTAAATAGATTAGGCTTAATTTGTTCTTGACAAGTCTGTATTTTCTGTTTTCTCATGACTTTATCATGTGGGAGTGGCTGCAGCTGCAGTGCAAGGCGGCAAGCAGGGAGATGGAAACTCTTCTTGGATCGCACACTTGCTTCCTCCTGCTCCACGATAAATCAACACTTGTTAGAAGTATTTACAAGGGAATTGAATAATAATTTGTCTGATTTGATATCAAAGCAAGGCTGTTTGGTCTATGATACCCCAGATCTGTCTCCTTCTCCCTTTTGTTTGAAGTTGGATAATATGTTTGCCCTTCACTCATCCTTTGAGAATTTCTAGAAGGTATTTACTCATGGCTAGGAGGCAGCCCTCACTAGTTCCCTACTCCTTCCTTACTCCTAGCCTATGCTTAATTAAGCCCCACCAAGTTGGATACATCCAACTTGCATTAATGTTCTCCAATCTCTTTCTCCTGTGTACTAGAGTATCTTTGCATTAAGTAGCTAACATTTGATCACAGTGAACATTATTGTTGAAAGCTCTTCAAACACATTAATTTTATCTTTCCCGATGGAGCGTGTGTCTGCAAGTCAGTGGATGTGGTGCTGGTTGTTTCTGTAGCAGAGGGCAGGGGCGTGGCATTCTGGGGCTGCTGCATGCACAGCACCACTGCAGCCTGCTGGTTACAGTCCCATCTGACTTTATTGTCCCACAGAAGATGAAATTAGCAAGGTAAAAACCTTGCTTAATGTGCTTTTGATAGGCTGTTTTATATGCACACATGCAAATCCAGAGTGAGAAAACAGGAGCAATTAAAATGTCCAAAGCCTTAGATATTCTCCAGGGTTATATTTAGACGGAGCAAGTAGCACCATCTAGTATTGAAACAACCATAAGAACCTGTTTTCTATTCATCTAGTCTGTCAGGCTTTTATCACTTGATCTGAGACTTTCAGGTTATGTCTCTCTCTCTCTCAGGCTAGGTTTATTTTAATATCGTCAGCTAAACCAATTCAACCATTTCCAAGAAAAACTAGAGAGGAGGAGAGAAGGAATGTTGTTTTGCCCACATTAGAAAAGGAAAAGAAAATAAATATTTCAGCTTTTTGATTAAGAGCTGCGGTGCCATCATGTTCAAGAACAGGATCTATGGTGACAAGGCTTGGAGACATCTGTGCTTGTTCTTGGCAGACACATCTCTGTTTTGAGATTGTTCCATTTTCTGAGGACTTTTCTCCCCATCCATCAGCCTCTGGTGCTGAGCAGCCCTGTGCTCATGCCCTTGCTGCTCCAAGGGGTGTGCCAGCAGGGCATGCCTGTGTAGCCCCAGCCCAGGGCTGTGCTGCTGGAGTGGGATCATCTCTGTAATGACAGCTCCTGCTTCTTCCAGGTGCAGGTGAGATGGGGTCTCAAATCTGGGAGCAGAGAGCAGGCACAGAGGTGCTTCTGCTGGAAGTGTAGACAGGACAGTGGGTGTTCATCAGGAGGGGCAGGAAGATATCAGGGTGATGGATGCAAACTGAGGACTGGCCAGCAGAAGCTGTGAGGGGTGCAGGAGGAAGGACAGACTGACTGCCACTGTGGTGGGCTGTGTGGGAAAAGTGGCTCAACTGGTGGGACCAGGAGACAGGAGGGCAGAGGAGGGATCCTGGAGGAGAGGGGAAGGACAGCAAGAAGTATTGGTGGGTGTGGGAAGGGGGAAATGAAGGCACTGGGGTACACGGTTGTGAGAAGTTAACAGGGATGGGGGGGATATGGGATATCCTGGACAAAAGTGTTAGTGTTAGTGTGGGATTAGAGGGATGGAGGAAAGAACAGTACACAAATTACTGCAACCAGTTTTTTGGCTCATCCTGTGTCTTCATTGTGTGGACAACTATTTGCCACACTTAGGTTCGTGTGCAGAGGCACTTGCAGCAGTTACTTTGAATGTACCTAGTTCACTTTTAAATCTTAGTCCTTCAAACAATCGGGTCATAAGCACTTCAGACTGGGTGCCTAGAGTGGAGAAGGTTGTTTCACTTTAGTCTGTCTGCATAAATATTCTGTCTGGCACATGTCTGATATGAAATGGGGATAATGTCACCCAGACGTGAGTGAAGATAAGCTAGTTTAATGTGTGACCCATCTAGATAATACGCTTTGTAATTCAGATGCCTGTTAGTAACTACATCTTCAGAGCAGTGTTTGAATAGCTGCTGTAGAGACAGCCCAGGAAGAACTACCATCACCTAGCCTGCACTCCAATCAAGGCCATAGTCCTGCAGAATTCAGTAGCCTCAAGTCATGTAATTAGAGACCACAGCAAATTGTGTGTCCATGCCTTGATTTTGGCAATTTTTGATATTGTATGCTTCATTTTGCAGTATGAATCATGCTCCTTCAATGTTTTCTTTCCTTGAAAGTTGTACAAAATCATTTACATTATTGTTATAAATAGTTCCGCAGAGATGGGAGCGTAAATAATGCTCAAGAAGGACTTAAGGGGTTGTATTCAGCCAGTTAAAGGTTACCACCTTCCCCTATATTTCAAGTAGTGGAGGGCAGGAGAGATGTTACAAAGGGCAGCCAGGACCGAATCCTCCATCACTTCTGGTGTCCCACCCAATATGTGGCAGCTGTGGCTGCAGGACACTCTCTGGAACTTGCCCTAAAGGAAGGAGCCTGCCAAGGGGCTACTCAGAGCACCATGAAGGGAAGATTCAATGCCATGCAAGTCATTTCAGAGCACAGAGGTAAGACCTGCTTCTGCCATTGCTGCAGGTGTTGGCATTCATCATCACTGGTACTGGTCATCATACAGATGGTGGTGGTACCCCCCCAAAATAACAAGGCTTGGGAACCCCTGCCACTGAAAACAACTACAGACAAAGGCAGATCATAAATAGAAAACAATGTGTTTCCCCCACTGAGAATGAGTTCCAGAAGCAGCTCAGAGGAAACTAGCACCAAATTTCTTCAGGGTGTTTTTCAGGAGTGCTTTGGGCTTCTCTCAGGCCGGAGGTGAGATCCGTGCTCGTGGACGGAGCGCCCCAAGGTGAGGTGCTCTGACGACATTTCCATCTGCTGATCCCATTGTGTTCCGCTTGCCCGGGCTGTGGGTCTCCATTGTGTCTGTCTACAAGGGGGCTGATGCTGATTTCCGCCGTTCACACTTGTTTCTTTGCATCTGAGAGTGCTGTTGAGAAGTTTCCAGAGAAAAGCTTGGCCCCTGTTTCCAATGTAATGCAGAGTTGTACCGGCTGCTGGGGACAAGTCGGAAACACTGGCAAGATAGCAGGCATCCTCAGGAAGCAAACCCTATCAGAAAGCACTGATGTCATTGGCAAACAAAACAAATGAGGGCTGGAAAAACAAACTGTTTTGCAGCGTTGTTGATGTTCCCTCAAATTAGAAGCTCTGCACAGCCTTTACTCTGCAGTCCAGTCTGACAGATTATTTACATGACAATGCTGCAGCAATGGTTTTGTTACTCTTGCCAATCCAATTCCTTTGATTTTATTTTTTAGGTTTATTTATCTAAAAGAGGGTGGGGTGAGTGTCCCAGAGCTCTAGCCAGATTCAGAAAGCTGGCCAGCATCCTTGTAGATGATGGGTGCTGACATGGTTGATGTCCTGCAAGCTTTGATCAGACAGGGCTTCCGGCTTCCCTGTCCCTGATCAGGTCCAGTGCAGGAGATGCTACTTCCCCGTGACTTCTGCACAGCCCTTTGAGGCTGTGTCCCAACAATGTCCCAACTAGTGGTGACCTGCCACCACTGCTACTGGCTCCTTGGAGCTTGTGCCATGAGCACGGAGCAGGATTCTCCCCCTTGGTTGTTCCCGTTGCGGTGTTGTGATGGGCATAGTGGTAGCATCCTTCTCCCAGATGGGCCTCCCCACCACACATAACACCATGGGGTTTCCCCTTCTACACATGGTGAGTTTGCAGAGCAGGAAGAGACAGTCATACCAGTTCCTCATGGCACACTTCCACTTGTTGCTCCTCACCACTGCTGCCAAAAGAAGGATGAGAGTAAACCCCATGAGCTGGAGGTTTCTCGCCCACGCAACTTTGCCTTTCTGATGGCTGCAGTGGGCAGCAGAGAGGGGGTTAAACTCTTCTCCAAACCAGCCCGATAATAGCAGGAAAAGCACATTTCTTCCTTGCACCTGTGAGCGTTTCGATGGGCTTTCTGCTGTTTATGGCAGTCACATTGGATCTTTCTCCTGTTAGAAGATGAGCAGCTCTAGCAGCCAGCTGTTCCCTCTGCTCTGCTCATACCTGGCTCCTTGCACAGTCCGGGCAGGGGGTGGATGGAAAATCAGCTTTTTAGGTCAGCATTCAAAAATAACCCACAAAGCCTTCCCTTCCTTCCATGAGGGAAGGGTCCCACTCCTCCCTGCTTTCTGCCTGCTTGTATTTACTGCTGGCTTGCCTACTCAGAGCTCTTACTGGGAATTTGGAGTTCTGTTCTAGCAGGGGCTAATACCTTCAGCACAGATGTTTTTTCTCTGTTTTTAAAGTGTGTGTAGTGTTACATGTGTGAAAAGGGAGGAGGTTCATTAAGCTCTAGGGGCAAACCGGTTTGGGTGTTCAGGAGGCTCTCAGGCTGGAAAGCCACATTCGTGGTGTTCCAGGTTAAATTGTGGCTCTGCATAACAACTGTGCCTGCTTTTCTGCACTGTGAGCTCTCCTTTGGGTAGTGCCCTGGCCACTGTGACCAGCACAACGCAGTGGCAGCTGGGGGGTTCCTGGGTGCCTGGGAGCTGGACACAAGGCTGGCCTAAAGCAGCTGGCCAGACTGGCTCCACAGCTGGCATGGCATCCAGGAATCAAGGTGGGACAGAAAGTGGATGGGGCACTGGATAGGCACAAAGTGGCCATAACACATAGAGTGCTGCAGCACAGAAACGGGTTTATGTAGCACACCAATCCATCCACTTCTGTGTATTTGTAACCTGAGAGATTTAGTACTAATAAACATGCAACAGCCATCTCAGTAGTTGCTCCATTTCAAGTAAATCTTGTGAACAGTAGTGAACAGACTTCTCCCTTTCTTCATGCCCAAGAAGAGCATTAGAGACCAGTGTATAAAATGCACTTTTGTGTCGTGATCTTTGCAGAGACAGTCTCCTTTTAAGCAGCTGTCAGTACAGGGTTCATGATCCTCAGGTGGACCTCCTACTGCTAAGGACACACAGTACTCACGATATGTTAAATGAACTCTTAATGCAGGGAAAAGAATCTTGTGGTTTATATTTTACATAAATTTATTTCTGTGTGTTTTACCTTTTTATCCACTATTTTTAAATTTCTTTCTTCTGTTAACACAGTTCAGACAGGGAGGAATGTATCAGAATGGGTCCATTGTTTTGTACAACCTTCAGAACAGAACATTACCTTCCATACATTTTAAAACTCTGGAAGAATGGGTATTCTATAACTGCCATTATAAGCTGTGAGGGTGGTATAGACAATAGAGACTGTTTTCAGCCAACTAATTCAGTTTGCTGGATCTTTGCTCTAGTCAGTGCAGAATTGAGGGCTGTCGCTGGGAAGAAAAATCTTGACCATCCTGTGTCTTGCAGATCCTTGAGATATAGTACACTTGGGCATCACGTGTTGTTTCCAGTCATGTTACACAGTGGAAGTGTGCTGTAAAAACAGCATACTTGAAATCTTAGGTTTTGTGTTACTCTAGCTGAGGATTACAGCAGGCCAATGCAGGGAGAAAAGAAAGTCATCTGTAAAAAGGACTATTTAGCTGGGATATTGCATGATATTACCTGGGTTTCTCATGTGGTTGCATAATTAGTTTTTGTTCTTATGCATATTTTGTCCTTGTTCATGTGAACATTTTTTTAATTGGAATATGCAGAGCTGTAGGGAGAGGCTTATTGCTCTGTAATCCACCCCCTCCTCCTGCAGCAACTTAAAACATAATGCAAAGCACACCTCTCCATGACTGGAGAAAAATAGTTTTCTAAGTAAATGCCTGCTCAAGTTGTAGGCTTACCTCCAGTGCAAAGTTTTTATTTTGAGGTCGCATTAGTGAAATCTGAAAGCTGCAATCACCAGTGAATTCTTGAGTGAAAGGCACTGAGTCAGCAGCAGGAGCACAGCATCTGCTGCTTGGCTGAGTGCAGGGAGGTGTATTGTCTAGGGAAGGACAGGACATGATTCATCAGCATCTGCATGCACTTTGCTTCATCTATTTTATTAAGAGGGTGAAAAACTGGGTACAGGACAGACTTCTAGGTTCAGGAGCCTACCAGCTGATCAAAGATATCTTTTCTTGTCTAAAGTGGCCTTCTGCTTGTTTTTGGTTATGTTTTGTAGTGATGGGTCCAGCTGGAAAGAGCTTTCTGATGGCACGGCTGTGAGTGAAACCACCACAACATGTTCAGTGTCGAAGACCTTCTGATTTCTCATGGATACAAGTTGTCAAAAAATCCCCCTGTTTCGTATGAGAACAGATACGATGGATACCGGCATGAAATCGCGGGGAACAGATCTGCTCAGAGAACAGCACTGAATGGGATTGAAGCAGAATCCAGAGCTGGGGCCTACAGCAAGAAACCTCTGGTGAAAACCAGCTCAAGCAGCACTGAAAGCAGCCATGGGAGCCAAGGGAGGCAAGCAGGTCCTGGTTACCACCATGACCTTCAGGGTTTGTCCACTTTTCATACTTCAGAAGGGGGGTAAGTTTCAGCATCACGCCATGGCTTTGCTTTCTCTTTCTTTTGCTCTTGACAGATAACTAATCATGACTCTAACCCTTAACACCAACTTACTGTGATCCTTTCCTGCTCCCATCCTAGTAACCATTTCCGTTCACTGGATGTCCGCATCCAGTGACACATCCATTCACCTTCTGCTAGAGAAAGGCCTTTGGGAATACTGGGATAATGGGAAGTGGCTGAGTGTGGGAAAATATGTTTTACTAGTGTGGTCTGTGTGAGAAAGGCCTTTCTGATGGACTTAGGAAACCTTAGTTCTAGCACAGGGAAAAAAAAAGGGGAAAAAGCTCTTCCTTTTCTTCAGTTTTAAAACTGCACCCAGCTTCTTCTGCCACTTACACACCCAGGTTTTACTGTGGATTCAGCGACATGCAGCTCTTGGCGGATGTTCCTACATGCACTGAAGACTTGCTTGTTCTCCTAAGGCTGCACTTGTGGAGTAAACATGAGAAGGTGCCTGTGCACTTCTTTTTTAAAACAGCTGCAAGCCAGTGGAAGCTCTTGTTGTCACTCGAGAAAACGCGCTGGTACAACCATGGCTTGCTCGACACCGAGTACGTGCACGCCGGGGCTGGGGCCGGCTGGGCAGGAAGAGCTGTGTGTACACACCGACGCTTGGCCATTGTTCTGCAGCTATTTGAGTGCTGCAGATGAACAAAGGAAAGGGGCTCGAGCAGGACTGGAAGCCAGCCCAAGTATGACGATGGTTTACAAGGAAAAGCCCCTTCCTCCTGGCCATTGGGCTCGTAACTGAAAGCAGGGTAAAACACTGTCACCTTGGGAGCTTGTCCTCTTGCAAAGACCTTCAGTAACATGTAGCAAAGCCATGTGTCCTCTTACTCCTGGGCTCATCTGCTCTTTCCCTTTACATCTTTTCGCCTTGCAAGTTTGTTTGCCTGGAGCAGGAATGGCTGCTGGTTGCCAGTTAGGATAATGAGCAGGAAGAGATGTGAGCCCTCTAAAGCAGTCATAGGACAGCAAGTCCTGGTGAAGGTCTCCAGGCGGAATTGTCCATTCTAGATAAGGAAGGACAGAACACAGATGTAAAGGTAATTGGGAGGATCCTTTCTAGTGTTTGGATGAAGTAAACTGGACAACAAAAAAAGTGAGGCAAGATACTGAAAAAGAATGAAAGGGAAAAAGGTTTTGAAGCAGGGGAAGAGAGTGTGCAGTGGTGCTGAGGAAGCTGGTGCTGAGTTTAGTGTGAAGGAGATCTGGCTGTGCAAGGCTGGAAGCTACCACAGCACTGCTGCTCCTGCACCCTGTTAGTCAGAGCCTGTGTGGATGCACAGGGGCTTGGGAGGGCTGCTGCCTCCCTGCTTCCCATTCCTCCGGGTGCATCTGCAGGGGCTCACACATCTGCCCCACATCTTGAATATGGCAGAGATAGCTGTAATTGCTGGCCTTGGCTAAATACCAAATAATGCTCTCTAACAGTTTAAATATCTCTTTCTAAATGCAAGGGGTGGGACCTGCCACTCTACAGCATAGTTAAATATTATATCCTGGTTTTTAAAAGTGGCTTTTACACATCAAATAGGGAACGCAACCCTGGAAATGGCTTTGTCACGCTTTCATAAAAATAGAAATATTTTTTGCTATTACTGTTACAGCAAACTCTGATTCCCAGCGAGCCTGCTGGGGACTCTCACAAGGGACTAGCAGCTGGAAAAACCTTTGTATCATCCCTTCCTTGCCATGCCTGGGAGTGTGGAGTGCCTCCGATGTGGAGCATGACAGCGGCATGGTCTGGGGAGGGAGCAGGGAGCTTTCCAGGCCAGATCCGGGGAAGCTGCAGCACTGCAGCACGTTGGGTCAGCTCCTGAGCCCCAGGTGACAGTCCCCCTGCAGACCCACTCCCACGTCAGACGGCTGCTGTGTGCGTGTGGGCTGCTCTAAAGCTGAAGAGAAGATACCTGTGATGGCCCGGCTGGGCGTGCTCGGGCCGGTGAGCAGCGGGCCGTGGTGAGCTCCAGCAGAGGTTTTGATATTGCTGCTTGGTTTCTGGACTGCTATGGGAAATCAGCTTCTGGTTCCCAGGCTGGGAAAGTACTGCCCACTGCAGAGACCTGGGGATCAAGTGGGCCCAAAGAGAAGATGACCACCCAGCAAGATACTCTCTGGGCGTCGCAGGCTTCCTCCCACCATTTCCTGGTGCTGCTTTCCCAGTTAGCACAGAGCAGGAGAGGGCCTGAACATGCCATGCGTGTCCTTCACAGATGGTGACAGTTCCACAGCAACTCTGAGCATGGCTTAGGCTTCAGGGAATTGTCTACACCATACTCTTGTTTACACTGCTGATGTACAGGAACTAATCATCTCCCATACACCATAGAAGTGAGTGATGTTGCCAGCCTCGTGGCTGCCTTGGCAGGCAGGTTAGCAGGGCTTGTGGTGTTTTGTGATGGCAGGGGATGATGCTGTTGTCTCTGCTTACTAAGGTTATTCTGCTAATCAAACCTCGTTGAGGAGGGTAGAGGCTTCATAGCCACTGCTCCTGCTGCTTGTGAGGGGAGAGTGATGCCTCGGTGGAATGGGGAAGTGGTATTTGGCTCCATCCTGTTGTTCTTCAGGCAGTGTGAGGGAGCAGATGGTGGGTGGGCTGTCCTGGTTGTCCTTGCTGTCCTTGCTTAACTGAGCATTCAGAGGCCACACAGTAAAGGTTTGCAAGAGAAGACAAGTCAAAGAAAATGGGAAAGCTGATCCTGTGGGTATAGATGAGAGTTCTCTCTTCACAGGAGAGCTCCCTCCTGATTCTGTTCTAAGTAGAGAGAAGAGGCACTTTGCTTAGTTGTTTGTGTGGGAGGAACTATGTTAGTCACAAATTTAGTGATAAATAGATATCATCATTAATGAGATCTCCTGCTGGAACAATTAGAAAAGTATACTGGTGTTTTCCAATGCTGGGTCTCAGAAGAGTGTATGTGAGGATAGGATCTCAAAATAGAACAGAAGCTGCCAGTGTCCAGAACAACCCTCTGAAAATTTTTTCACCTTGCTGACTTTCTTAACAATGCTCTTTGTGGGGCACAAAGTCTGTGCCGGTGCCTGCAGCTCATGCAGGATAAGCTTACTGAGTGCCCAACACCTTCCACTTGCATGCTGGAAGCCAGTGACAGGGACAGACATTCCCTACATAGCCCTGCAGAGACCTAATTCTGCAGGGTTTGGACTTCAATGCCTGCACCACGCTCCTTCACTTTTGGCCCCATTCTGTATCATGTGAGGTCCTGCTGGTCCAGCGTCTCCCATGGGGAAGTGGGCAGCTTCAACCCATGGCTCTGAGCAAGACAGCTCAGTGAAATGTGGTCATACAGCCAGTGCAGGGTAGACTGATGGCCTCATTTCTTGTAAAGGCCTACAATTCACAGAAAGCTAGAAATAGTTTTGGGGGGTTTAAACCATTTTAATTAAACTAACTTTATATAGAATCAATTCAAAGCACTTTATGAGAGCAAATGTGATAATCATTTAGAACCAATCCTGTTAGAAAAGTGTTCACAATGTTAAAATCCGCCTCCTTGATCCCTTGGGACCACTCTGCCCCTGGAACTTAAATCTCCACAGCTGGTCCCATGGGCCTGTTCCATCCTCCTCCCAGCTGTCAGGCACTTGGAAGCTGCTGTGTCCCGGTGTGCATTTCTTTCTGCGTCAGCACCAGCACATCGTGGCGAGACACTGAACTGTGTAGTGCAGAGTCAGAGACGAGCTGCTGCACAGAGGGGCTGTGAAGTCTTCTCTCTGGTGATATGTCATGGGCACAAAAGACTGCACCATAACTGGTACTCATCACTCAGAGATCTGGCATTGCTGAGGCTGCAGTGAAGCATTTTAAATTTGGAGTGGCTCTTGGAAGTTTCCTCTTCCACCACTTCATTGACTGCAAGACCACAAGTGTGCTGTGCTGCCCTGCTGCTCTTGTCCCAGAGGATGAAGACAAAGACTCCAAGGTTTCGATGGATCAGAAGGCTCTCTTTATTGTAACATGTGACCCTTTTAGAGGGTCTTTCACTAACAGCTATTGATTGGCTAAATGACACACTGCCTCTCCAGCACCATTGGCTGACATAGAGAGAGCATGTTTTGAGAACACACACAAGGATAGAGTAAACTAAAGTGAAAAACAGCACCTGTTATTTTGAGAATGTGAGATGCTTGCAAAACCTCTATCAGTCCTTCTCTGAGAACATGAAATTGTTCTCAGAGCCATCCTTAGGAAGGAAAGCTGCTTTCTCTTGGGAAAGCCAGGGCCTGCTGCTGGATTTCTCTAAGTCCCACTGAAAGTCAGCCCCACAGTGCCCCACTGCCTGCCCTGCCTGCCATGCCTTCATGCACGTGTGCAGGAGCTGCTCTCCATCACTGAGAGCACAGGAGACTTCAGGATGGAGCTGCACTGGAGGGTCCTTGGAGCATCCTCTTCCCACTGCACAGTGCAGTGTCATCTTTAGAAGAAGAACAGGGTCCCTGATAGAGGCTGGCTGTGTAATCACTCCTAGTACCTTAGCCAGGAGAGACAGATACTGTCTGTCCTATGAGTAGATCTTAGAAAGGATCAGGTTTAAAATGCTCTAAATGCCTCCTTTTAAATGTCTTTTTTTACACTCTTGTTGCAATGATGGCATAGTACAGGTTACGGTGGATTGTATCATGTTCTGAAATTCATTAATGGAGCCTAGTTATTAACCTTTAAAAAAAATTTAATCCTTTGAACAGCTTTTAATAAATGGAGGGACTCCCTCTCTTTCTGTTGAGAAGGATTTTGGGCTACTTTGTGGATTTTTTTAAATGGTGAATTAAACTTTGCAACATCATAGGAAGTTTAAAAATCAGAATTTTTAGGTGCTTTTCTAAGAGATGCTACCACTTAAGCAGGAATCATTTCAAAGAAGTCTGATGGCCTGTGCTGAGCAAGATGTCAAACTAAATAATTGTAATGGTCTCTTCTGATCTTGGAATCTATCACTGTATTTCCTGCAATTTCAAGACCCTTTTACAATGATGGATAAAATCAATCAGAAAGAGCAGCATGTCCATCTCCTTCTCACTCTTGCTGGACCCTGTTTCTCACCTCATTTTGTAAACACAAATACAAATGATGCCGCAGCAGTATGGGGATGAGATGAAAAGGTAGAAGACAGCATTTGTTCAGCTGTATGTTTCCATGTGGAAGTGTTGGTTGTTACTACAATCAGCTTCTGATATAGGAGGTGTCCTGTTGTATTTCATTGATTAATGAAGGTGTCTATTCCTTCTTGGAGTTCAGCAATCAAACTATATTTCGTGCTTCAGAGGCAGAACATTTTTTTCAGAAGTTCAATATTAATCCAATTGAATTGATATGAACAAGATGCTCCTTATCCCAGTCTGGTTTTTAAACTTTTAGACTCATAGGATGAAAGTAATATATGTAAAAGAAAATTGCTGTGGATCTGCATGGCTTACCTTTCATTCTGATTTTTGACTTGTATTATATCTTCACAAACTCCTATTTAAATAGATCATTGTTTTTAGTAAAAAAGAGCCAGATGACAGTGTTTATATACCTTGGGGTGGAGGGAAGAGGAAGAAATTCTTGGATTCTATCTACATTCTTGTCCTATTTCTGTCAATTTTGATTTTTCTTTCCAGTTTTATGCTGGTGGTAGCCATATAGTGTAAAGGCAGTTATATTGTTGGACACCTTAGGTACAAGAATAGCAGAATGCAATTCAAGTAGAAAATTAATTATTTATATAGAAGAGTACCAATTTTGTTCTGTATAAAACTGGATAAAACAGTTTACACTCGGTTCAGAACAATGAACCTATTCTGTTCATGTAAATCTATGTGCTGAATTTCTAATCTGCAGTGTCTAATGTCTTTCATATTTCACTGATAGATTCTTTTATTTAAGAATTTTATACTTCTTTTGAAATATTTTACATTTTAAATATTGGTTCTGTCTTATTCAGAACTGTGTTGATACATCGCCATTGTTGTGACATGTGTCGTTTAATCCAAAGCACCCTGAAGGAATTTGTTCCCTCAGAAAGATGAACAAGAATCAATTCAGCAACTGACATGTTTAATTTCAGCACTTTTACCAGGATGCAAATAATGTTTCTCACAGACTATATCTTATGAAATCTTATGATATAGACATCTGCCTGTTCTCCCTACCTCTGCTTCTTGGAATCCTATTAAACTTGTATAGCACAGTAGTCTCTTTGATATCTATAGATTTTGATATAGCAGGATACAGAAGTAATTCAAGACAGTCACTTCTGGTTTTAGAATGACATCTTAGAATCAGAGGCTGGTCTGGGTTGAAAGGGACCTTCAAGATCATCTAGTTCCAAGCCCCCTGCTGTGGGCAGGGAATTTTCTAATGTCCATCAAGGAAGGCTGTGCATGTTTGCACAGCAGGTAACTGTGTGTATTTGTCTCTCTGTCTAACGTCTTTGCATAGCTAACAACACATCAAAAGAGTTTCTGTCCCTTCCTTTACTCATGTTAATTGACTGACTTTTAAATCCTCTCATTAAAATTGTCATCCAGTTGCAAATAGATTACACAAAACCCCATTGGCATAACTCATCATTTGACCTCCTAGTGGCCTTACCCATGGTAGGAAGAACAGGCACCTGTGCACACTGCCTCTGACACTGTTTTTTTTTCCAGGGTTTATGACAGGCCTCGTTTAGCATGGTCTTCCCAGCCTAAGACTGATAAAGATCTCGCCTACTGGAGAAGACGAGGACAGGACTTCAGTGTGCTACTGGGGTACTCCCAGAAGGCCAGTGTGGAGATGAAAGGCCTGGCTGCAGCCCCAGGGGCACCCCGGCACCCCAAGGAGAATCAGCTGAAGGTGGGGACAGGTGCAGGGCATGTCAGAAGAAGCGGCTTGCAGGAAAGCTGTGAAGTGTCCAGCGACTGCAAATGGCGAAGTCTGGAAGTAGAAAGCTGGAACCAGCCAAAAAAGGTGGGGAGGCAAATGTCCGAGGGTGACAGGGAGAAACTGCTTCAAGAGCTGTATTCGCTGACCCTGGGAGACAATGTACTCAGCACCCACAGCAGGGGCAAATCGCAGTCATTGCCCAGGGTCCTTTCACCTGAGAGCATGAGGTGTGTGGAAATGCCCTCCCTGACTAACAGTAACAACTTGCTCAGCGTCACTAAAACTCCCTCCTGTCCCCCAAACAGACTGAGTGTGGAACCAGCCAAGCACCATGGAACAGGAGGCAATTTACTTCCCCTGGTGAAGCCCAAGTATGGGAGACCTCTCAAGCCTCCATCCTATGAACTGCAGCGGCAGACTAGGGCACCTGCAGAAACCGTGGGTTTCCAAGACCACTACCAGAAAGAGGAATCTATCTCCTACTTAGCCAAAGTCAATGAGCCAAGGCAAGATGCTGGCATTCCAGACTCTGGTTTGGAGCCCCCAGTGTACGTACCTCCTCCTTCTTACAAATCCCCACCTCACCAACACGTGACCCCACATTCCCCCAGTGAAGTGCCTAACACCAACACGTGCGCCAGCAGTGATCCACAGGGTCCTGCAGAGCAGGTTGTCCCCTGCCAAAGACCAGCAATGAATACTTTTGAAGTGGGGGGTGACCCTTGCAAAGACAACCATTTTCCTCATGGGAAGCAAAGCCATGCAAGGCGCCCTGCTGACCACCTGCGTTCCGTTCAGTATATTCCCTTTGATGATCCTCGGATACGGCATATTAAAATTGCACCACTGGAAGGTCTGCAGGGCAACTCTAACCACACTGAAAACGCATGTAGTCCCAGTTCTGGTGCTTTGCAAGAGAGAAATCTTGAAGTACAGTACAACAGTGCCTTTGTGGATGCATCAAACTTGTCCAGTTCTGCAAGGGGAGAAAGAACTTCCGACAGCTCCACGCATAGCAACAGATGGTTGGCACCATCCATCCGAGATCTGGAAAACTGTGCCTTGCCGGACCAAAGAGACAATTGTAGTGCAACTAATCACAGCCCTCGTAATGAAGCCAGCACAAAGTACACGAAAGGCAAACTTTCTGTAAGAAATTCACATATGGACAACACCTGTGAGACTGTTACAAAAGTGAAAAAGTTTGAACCTGGAACTGGGATGCAGAGCAAAAAGAGTTCAAAGAAAAAAATGAATGAAACTATATTTTGTTTGGTCTCCATCCCAGTTAAATCAGAATCCAATCTGCCAGATACAGATAGGAACAACAACATAACTCAGAGCCCTGATAAGAATAGGTTTGATAACAATGGGGCTTTGCAAGAACAAAGTCTCTTAAGTATGTCTTCAACAGACTTGGAGTTACAAGCGCTTACAGGAAGCATGACCAATAAAAATGAGTTACAAAAACAAGAGCTGTGGAGACCAGAAGAGTTCAAACAAATGAATGACCTCAGATTTATTCAGCCTACAAAACACAGAGAGCTCAAATATTCTGGCTCCTGGCCAGGTGATCAGTACAAAGACCAGCAGACACAGACCAGTTTCTCTGAAGAACCTGAGAGCCCACAATTTTTCCATGATACAAAGCCTGGGAAGCCGGATAGTAGCAAACCACTATCTCCAAAACTCCCAGGATGTACAGCATCCACAGTGGGGGCAAAACAGACAGGATCACCTTCTGATGAGAGAGGCTGCAGGCAGAGTGGTTACGGTATGAAGGGCCAGACACACTTCAGCCAGTCTAGCAACAGTGCATTTTCCAGGACTGCCACCTCAGTCCTTCAGTCTCCCTCCCCAAAAGCCCATCAGAGTCAGCCTATTCCTGTCCAAGAGAGGGAAAATGGCTTTCTTTCCAAGGGAGATGTAGTTAAGGGAGAACCAGGTGCTCCCTGCAACAGTAAAGAACCGTTTGGGCAGTTCCTGTTGAAACCTGTAAGTCGCCGTCCCTGGGATGCAATAAGTGAGCTAGAAAGTTTTAACAAGGAGCTGCAAGGGCAGGAGGAGAGCACAAGTAGTGAAGAAGATTTGGAAAGTGCTGCAGCTCCTCTGCAGGCAGGTGCCTTTATGCAGAGGAGGGAATCCAGAAATGAGAAATCAAGCCAGGAGCCAAAACATAGTGGGAAATCAGAAATGATTGTGCCAGAGGTGCCTGTATTTAGGTCAGGAAGGGTTAAAAGTAAGTCTGAAAGTTGGAGCATGGGGACAGAGCATGGTGGCGAGCCAGGATATGTTGGCTCTCAAGGCTCCTCAAAGCCAGGAGGGAGCAGTGAAGGAGTCAGGCCAGCAGATGGAAGTCTGATAACAGAAATGGGAATGGGCGAGGCCAAGAGCAGAATAAGCAAACAGCCAGTTCATGACAGCCCTGTCAAAAGAGTTTTATCCAGTAGCCCAAGTAGTTCATGTCACAGTAATCCTTTCAATAACCCTGTCTTGCAGGAGATGAGCAAAGACCAAAATTACCTAGACTTTGTTAAACTGAGCAAAGGTGCAACTCCCACAAATGACAGGGTATTAGAGAGAGGGTCAGTAGTACGCTTGTCACTAACAAAGAGGAACCAAAGGTGCTCTGAGCCAGATTTGAGGTCAGTGGGACTTGATGTGGCCCCAGAACCTGGTGCTAACAACTCTGATCACTCTTCGGATGCAAATGCAGTGGAAATCCCTGTGAATGAGTCATTGCAGGCAAGAGCTGCAAGAATTTTAGGTATAGATATAGCAGTGGAGTCTCTCCTTCCAGATGACCATGTTGGGCCCCACCCAGGCACTAGCCCTTCAAACGGTGCTCAGGACTTTGAGTCATCAGCGATAGGGAGCACAGTAAGTAACAAAGAAGGAAAAAAAGAAGATTCTTATGAAGGCAGACGAAAGTGTGGCTGGACAGAGAGTGCTCTCTTTGTCAGAGCCGGAGGGCGATCTTTATACCCTGATGAATGCCAGGCCACTCACCAGGAAGCCAGCACTAAACCACTCGTAACTGAACAAGTTCTTGAACAACCTGTGAGTCCCAGCCAAGGTGAGGACCAAAACTTGGTTTGCAAGTCAGCTGCTTATCAGCATTCAGAAAAGAGAGTGAGGAGCACCTCAAAAGTGATAGAGACACTCCAAGGCAAGCTGACGTCTCCCCCCAGCCGGACTGCCATGGATCGCTTGGTGCGGATGAAAGAAGTTGACTCTGTGTCGCGGATGAGACGTCTGAGCATTAAGAGCGCAGACTCGGGAGAGGAGGTGGATGAGGAGAAGCTGTCGAAGGTACCAGAGGAGAGAGGAAGCAAACTGGCAAGCTCAGGGGCTGTTTCCAAGCGTGTTATCTCTCTCAGTGAAAATGGATGTTTAGGTGGAATGGACAAGAAGAAGGTCGACAGAGATTTTTCTTTAGGTAAGACCCTGTTATGGGAGATCCAGATGGGTACTCGTTTCTTATGTAATGGGTGTGATCAGTTTGATTATGCCCACGTAATGCTGCTCAAATAGTAACAGGCTGTAGGTGGTACTATCCTCATCTGGGAGCCACCCACTTTGCTCTCCTTGTGGAAAAGATGAGTGTTCTCTGGTCCTGTTTTAAGAATAGTTACTGTAAAACTCACTTGTGATACAGAAATTCATTCACACAGACTGGAGTGCTCCCTAAAGTCTTATCTCCGTCTAATTGTTTCAGGGAATGGCCAGGCTGGAACAGGGGAGTTCAAAGACAGTCACTCTAATGCCAATGTTTGGGAACATGTGGTGATTTAATCATAGCTGTTCCTTGAATGCCAGTTTTTTTCCTTCTCTAATACTTAAGTAGACACATACTATATCATAGTTCAGAAGAAACTAAAAATAAAAGTCTGATGATCTTCTATGAAGCCTCTGCGAAATGGCTGCATGTAGGAGCCTGGAAACTCTCTCTCTCTCGTGAATATTTTCCAGATCAGATGTTGAGAATAACTATTAACCCCAGGAGAAATGGAAAGTTGACTTTTTCAGTGAACACCTTTTTTTTTTTTTACTGTTTTTTGGTGTTTCTGATCTCTCTAAAATGTATGAACTTGTGTAGTCCGTATGCATCCCCAAAGTAACATGAGCTGTTCCCTCCCTAAAACAGTTTTCATTTAGCATTTTGTCGAACAACTGAAAATCAGTTGTTGCTATAGACCTGTGTAAAGGGATAAATCTCCCGGGCCACCTGCCTAGTCCATTACGTAAATTGGAGTGAGCAAACATACAGTGTGAAAGTTGTTAAATTAGTATTAATCTCCTCCTTCCTTTTTTCCATCCTTTCTGTTACAGTTGACACTTTGCCTTGAAATCTGCACAGGTTATTCATTTAACCTCATTGATATAAATCTGTTCACAGTTTTCCAGTACAGAGGGACTGAAATGAAATGAGGTGTACTTTAAACTGGATTTATACATTTCCAACTGAAAATAAATGCTTGTATGAGTTTTAAGTATTGACTTGAACCCTTGAAGCCTTTTTCTCCATGTCTTTCTCTGTATCCCACATTTTTGTCTCTTTCTGCTCTGAACTGTATTGCTCCAGACCAGATTTTTCAAACAGACTGATTCAGCTTTCTTGTACACATCAGGTCTAGTATGCCCCACATGCATTTCATATGCTTTCCTCCCTTGGGGTTTCTGCTGGAGTGAAGAAAATAACTGTTGTGGTGACATGACTTCAGGGATGTATCAAAACAGATTGTGTGCGTTTTATTGGAGAGTTATTCCGCAGTAAATTAGGTCTAAATTTATTCCTCTTGCTGACAATGCCAGGCTTATATTCTGCAGTGTGTTCCCACTGCAGCAGTTCCCTGACAGCCATAACAGCCCTCCCCATGTTTGAATGGCATGAATGTCCCTTCCTGCTCTGCATGTCCAGTACTGCAGGGTGACACACAAGGGGTGCACAGATGGTTCCTCCACTGGTCTCTTCCCATCCAAAGAGACCCTGATTTGTTGATGGCCCCAAAAGCTTCACCTTACAGAGGGCCTGTAGATTCATGTTTGTAAAAAGGCCTGATGTGTCTTCCTCTGTTAAATCTCACTTCAGTTTCCACAATAGCTCATTGGTACCATTGAAAGCCGAAATGAGAATTAATCTTGGAAACCCATTGTGTTTGTTGCTTTCAAAGAGCAAATGTTCCATTCTAAAAGGCTATTTTATTTGGGGCGAGGTAGGGTGATGTTAGTCTTATAATTGCAGACAGGGCCTGCCACAGAGGCTGCAGCCCTTAGCAGAAAGAGGCTTTTACATGTATAATGTAACTTGGCAGATGAACAGTCATCTCGGAGTAAGAGCCCTGCCAAAACTGAATGCAAGAAGCTCATCTTACTATGCAAATACTGCCATTAGGAGAACATCTCCAAGTGTTCCCAAATGCATTGGATGTCTTTTCTCCTTTGCTGTTTGAAGACATGAGGCTGCTAATCTGGCTTTGTTTCTGTAGAGAGCATTTCAAATGAGCTTAATCAAATGTTGAATAGGCATTTCTGTATCAGTGCTAGAACTCCAGTGTCTGTCCCCCTCTAAAGGGTGACCTGGCCTGTCAGTCTGGCACTTTTGTGTTCTTGGTTTAGGTGCTGAGGGCATGGGTAAGCTTTCAGGGAATATACTGAGCCATGCAGAGGCTCCATGTCTTGTGGCCTGGTTTTCTCCCTTCCTCCCTACCCCTGTCCTGCCACTCCCTGAAACAGTGAGCACCTGAAATTTTGTGGGGAATTCTGTTAATGTGAATGTGTCTGGCCTTAGGAAAATCAGGTTTCTGACATGCAAATCCATTTTTATTCTTAGGTCAACCTGTCACAGAACACTTCAGAATTTTATGTTCTAACAGTTTAGATGGTAACATATTTACAATCAAAAAATTAGAGGCATCTTCATACACCATCAGTGCATTAAGCTTAAAAAGATGTAGCATTATCCTAGAGCACACTAGCCCTCAAAAACTTTATTCCTGTTGATTTTTTGCATTCATGTGGTGTCTGTTTGGAAATACAAGAAAAGGCTTAGCAGAAATCATGGGTGTTGCTGGCACAGACTCCTTTCTTGACTGGACTAGCATCTTGAGGAGGGTGGGCAAGGGAAGTGATAAAAGATTCTGCAACACAAATCCACCCACTGGGGCCAAATCCAGAAGTCCTTTCTTAGCCAGTTCCCCCTTGACATGAGTGTGGATGTAGCAGATGGACACTTGCACATAGGAGCAAAAACTTCCCTGGAGGATTTTCAATGCTTTTTATGTTTGAATGAAGACATTCACTCACATCAACACGAGAGTCCTGAGGATGAACGTTTTACTCCAAAGTGTGATATTTGTGTGTGGAGCTATTTTCATGCTCAGCTGTTTAAATGTGAGCGCAGTGGGAGTGCAGCCTACGGGAGGGACGTTTAAGGTTAGCACAGATGCTCAGGTTGTGTAAGAGCAGAAGCAGCACGCGGCAGCACGGCTGCAGTGCCTGGGCCCCTCTGCACCTGCAGACTCCTCCCTGCGTAGCCCTGGCTCCTGAACACCATGACTGTGCACATCAAGGGCAAGTCAGGTGTCTGCATGATAGCACTGGGCAGACAGACCTCACAGGGCAAAGCCTTTTCATCGCAATCCTGTCCCAGCGTGACAAGGGTGAAGGAAAAGGCTGATGGAAAAGGCTGATATCTGCTCACTTCATGGCCAGCAGTGGGATAAATCTAATTAAAAAAATCTGATAGAAGAACGTCCTCAGGGATTTGGGAAAAGGAAAACCAACCCGTGGTATGTCCTGTGAACTGGCAGGAGGGAGGCTGGATGTGAAGAAGAGTGTTAGTAAGCCATTCCAGTGCTTTAGTGAATAAGGCTGAAACATGAGCTGCAGTTTTGCAGACTGAAGCAAGACAGACTAACTATAGTGATGCAACGCAGCTGTGCTTTCCTGTTTTCTGTTGAATTAATCTGAAACGAAGGATTTGCAATCAAATGAAAAGACCCTGATGACTGCATGGCATAATCACTCCTTCAGCCAGCCTTACACACCCTGC
Organism: Irena cyanogastra; assembly: GCA_013397155.1. Classification (NCBI taxonomy): domain Eukaryota; kingdom Metazoa; phylum Chordata; class Aves; order Passeriformes; family Irenidae; genus Irena; species Irena cyanogastra. The sequence continues at coordinate 145,563 of VWZV01004339.1, forward strand.
TAGGATGCTTAAAGCATTTACTGGTCCTTAGTGTTTAGTACAAGGGGGAGCAAATTTTATGTCTTTTTCTTCCTGTCAAAGCACCTGAAAACTGGAAGTAATCACTTAGCATTTAGTGTGCTTGTTCCTACCTACCCAAGGCCTTCCCACATTCTATCTTCATGCATTTCATCAGAGTTGTTCCCAAATTATACTGGTAAAAATACAGAATTTGGGTCAGGACTGCGATATGCATGTTGCAAGCTTTATCAGCTTTAATGTGGCAATCTTTATCAGCTTCTCTTTTTTAAAATAAAAACTAGGGAAAAGAGATGTCATTTTCACAGCTAGCAATATTGAATAGATTTCACAATACATTATTAATAGTATTTTCTTGTTTTTTTCCAGATACGTATGACCCCACCAAAGTCGAAAAGGTGTGAGATTAATGGAGAGGAGAATAGAGAAATGTCTGCTCTACTAAGAATGTTTCACTGATTTTTTTCTGGGTGCTTTTTGTTTTGTTTTTGCTCTTTAATGTTTGGAAATTGTCTCCATTTGTGATGTTCATGGTGTACTGATAATGCCTTTACCACTGCCACTAGGAATTAGCTATTCATGTCTGAAACTGTTGCGGAGACCACAGAAAAATGACTTCTACATTGGAACTATCTGCCTTTGTAGTGTTTAAGACAATACCTACCATTGGCAAAGAGTTTTCATCTGAACTTTATTTCAGTCTTTAGCAAGGATAATGAAATGCATCAAGTGAGTTGTTACATTGGTGTAAATGTGAACGTGGGAAATTAGTGAAATTATTTTTAAAAGAATGTGAATCTATAAGCTAAACTTCTAAGTATCTACATTCTAAACTTTGTCTAACTTAAGGGATTTTTCGCCATAAGTAGGAAGTGCTGCTGCACTATGTGGGGGAAGGAATGTGAAAGAATGGTAGCAAAGACTGATTGTGAAATTCTCTCTGACTTCCAGAGTTTGAATTTACTTGGATTAAATACTTACTTGCCACCTATAAAGAAGAAAAACAAAACCCAAAAGCTTCTAAAAGATGGAAGACTTTTGTAGTACATTGTACAGAACATGGAATTATAATAGCTGGCAACTATGTTTCAAACCAATGCAAAGTATACCACTGGCTGTTTTGCACTCAGTATTACCTGTTTTTGTTTTGCTGTTTAGAAATTCTTTATATGAAAGAATAGTAGCTGGTTTAAAATAGCCCATTTTAACAAAGTAACTATATTTCTTGTTACAGAATACTATCTATTTTTCTACGATGTAAACAATTGCTAACAAGTGGCAAGTATAAAGAAGTATTATTATTATTATTATTATTATATTTTAAGAAGACTTATTCCTCTGAGTGAAGGTGCCCCAAGAAGATTTCACTTGTATATCTTAATGCACACACCATATTGCCACTTACTCAGTAGTGCTACCTTGTTTTGCTCTGAAAAAAAGCCATCTATCTATCTATCTATCTATCTATCTATCTATCTATCTATCTATCTATCACAGGGTTAATTTCTAATTTTTCCCACTCAACCCTTGGATTGTTTTTCTTGGAGCCACTTTCTGAAACACACTGAGAACTCTCCAGGCTGGTGCTGCTGCCATTCCATTCCAGGGACGCTGATTACCAAAAGTGGGTTTGGATCTTTGTCCCAGTGTTGCTGAGTGGCTCAGATAAAATACCTGCTTGCTTTCATATACTTTGTTCCCTTTTAGAGATTATGAGTTTGGATTAGGCCAGTGCGCAAAAGTAAGCAAAACTGGGTTCTTCCCTGAAGTCACCAGGTGTTGCTGGGGAGAAGTTCAGGTGTCTTTTTGATGGCATTTAAATACATGGCTTTAAATATATTTTATCTGCACACACAAATGCATGAATTACAGGATTTATAATAAAGCCTATGCATTCTGCCCTTTGATCCTGAAATAGCCTGCTAAGTATCTGTGTCTTAAAAGCCTTTATGTCCATTCCTGTATGTTTTTTGTAAGTACCTGTGTACTAACATTCTTCTGATTACTTCTTCATGTACTTCACCAGTCTATTCTATTGGCCTTTTCTGGGTTTTAGCATAATTTTATTTTTAAAAATCTTGTAATTTCTTGAAATATTTTTTCCTAAGTCTGTAATTTGGAAAGAACGATTGGGAAAAACACTCATCCTGTGTTTTGGCAGCAAGAGTTTCTTGTCTGTAACACATTATTCTGTTACATATGGACTATTTAAAGCTTGCTTGAAAAGAAAATGTGGCGTATAATTTATTTTGTTAGCTCTTGTGCGTGTTATGTAGCAATACTTGTTGACAAACTGTTCCTACCACTCTTACTATATTCACCTCTCTTCATCACCATCTAGGATATCCAGGGACTTGTAAATAACTACAAAACATGTTTTTCCTCCCTGGTGCCTCCCCACCTGAATCCTGCCCATAAAAAACAGTTCTGAAAGAGCTTCATCAACTCTCATCTTCCCACTTACCAGTGAGGCTGAGATGCATAGCAATTAATTTAAAGTTTTAGTTTAACCTTGATTGCTGAAGAACTGTCCCATGTAAGCATTCCTATTACCTTCTGTTTATGTCTACATGGAACAAAAGTTTCCTGTGCATTTTATTTTCTCCTGATAGAAATAGGTTTATTGATTCTGCAGTCTGTTTTATCAGTAATGTCAAGTAATTACTTTTCAAAGCACATAAACATCCAAGATCTTAAAAAAAAAAAAAAAGAAGAAGAAAAAGAGGCAACAATATTGCAGAGAAAGTTTAATTGGCCAAAAAAAACCTCAAAAAAAACCCCAAAAAACCCCAAAAAACTAAAAAGTGGATAAGCTTTGTTTTGCAGTAGTATGTGACTGACCAGTGGATGAAGGAGCAGAGTTAGTACTCCTTTAGAAATGATGTATTCCTCTAACAACACTGGTAGTTTCATTTGATACTATAATACAGACAACTGAGAAAGCCACAGGGTACAGTTTTCTGAACAATTTTGTCTCAGTTTTTCTACAGTGTCAGTGCCATGGGTCAGCTATTGGAACGGACTGGATTGTACCATAGCTGAACCACCTTGCCAGAAACCTTTTGCCAGTTTGCAGTCAAGAGAGAGCCCCTTTTACACCAGCCATGGTTAAAAACCAGTAAATGGTGACTGCTAGTGTCTGTCTCAATGGCTACATGAAACTATCTCGGCCATTATCAGTGACAAAAAGCTGTCACTGGTAATGGCGACAGCGGGAGCTCAGGGCTGAGCAGGTGCAGAGGTGGAGGATGCAGTAGGCTGCCTCCAGTGCCTCGTGCAATGCAAGCACAGTGAAAAGTGGGGATTTCTGCCTTTATTCTAGGGAGAAGAGCAGAGCTAGAACCTCCAAAATTATGTTTTTACAATGTGCTGTGTATCCAGCTCATGCTGCTGCTGTGTTGTTGTAGCTGGGGAAGTTGAGGTCGAGGGAAGATACCAATTTCATGAGCATTCTCAGAAATTCATGCAAAAAACCCCAAAAACCTGACGGATCCATGCATTTAAAATGTTTAATAGGGACATTCGGGACCTGGATGGCTAAAGTGGACCTGCCGTCTCCTTCCTTTTACCCTTTTGAAATCCAGAAGGGACAGTCACATCCTGAAGGGCTGGTGCCAGTAACAGCGGCTGGTGGCAAGGAGATAAAAACAAACGCGAAATACCAGGCTCTATCTCTCCTGTATGAGGAAGAGAAGCCACCCGTGAACTCCGGGGCTGCTGAGCGGCCCGAGCCCCGCGGGCAGGGCAGGACGGCCTTTCCCGGAGCGGCAGGGCAGGGGGAGCGGGAGTGGGATCGGGACTGGCATGGGGAGCGGGCCCCCGGGGGAGCCGCTTCTGGGGAGGGCAGCGCGCTCCCTCCTGCGGTTCCCGAGCGCCAGCAGGAAACTGGTTTCCCTGAAGAGCCGCTGTTTGCGGGCCCCACGCCATCCTCCTTTCTAGAGTCGTCTGGAACTAGACGAAGTGCGGTCTGAGCAGAGCTCAGAAATTGTTTGAAAGTGTTTGAAATGCCACCGCCGCTACAGCTAAAGAAGGGGAGGGGAAGGCGAAGGAGGGAAATACCTCTGAATGACTTGAGACCTCCGGTGACAGAAATGCCCAGTGATACAATACACCTGACCAAGCATCACTCGTCAGATACTAACTCAAGAAGCCTTCCTCAGGCATAAGAAGGGCTGTTGTATTTCATACCACAGGTTTGTCTTTATTGAAAACACTAGCATCATGTATCAAAACCATCGAGTTTCCTTGACTCAGCTCCTGATGTGGGGAGCAAGTCTTTGTACTGAAAAGTCCAATGACTGCGGGAAAACAGAAAGGACAGTAATGCTTAAATTGGTAAAGTTACAGAATTAACCTCTCACCCTTAGGAAATAAACAGTCCTATCAAGCTTATTTAAGGGTAAATAGTGGAATTTTGTAAAATATTTCTGTTTAGTTATTTCTGTTTAGATTTGATCACAAATCAATATAAATATCAAGAGTCAACATTCTATTGCCTTTGCCACATGGACAGCCAGCTGAATGTTAGTTTTATAGTGCTCGACCTTCTCTTTGGGTTAAAATGTTGATATGTTCTTCACTGCCTCTTTTCAAAGGAAAAAAACAGTGGAGTAATTGTGAGAAATGCAGAAATCAAATGTTCTTGCATTTTCAATGACAAAAGTTCTTGCAATTGCTAAGTGGGTCCTTTTGTCCAGCTTCAAAATCTGATAGAGGCAAGTATATGTGAGAAATGAATCTTTACTTGGCAGGAGCCTTCAGCTCAAAGAAGATAGACAAAACAGTGCTAAAAGGAATGGAGGGAACTGACAGCTTGTTAGACTTTTGAGTGTTTTGTGTGAAGCTGTCCTTTTGGAAGACATTGGTATTTTCTTGGTTGAGGATCAAACAATCCACTAATTTCCCTCCACTGGCAATAAGCCACAGTGCTGCAGCCCTAATTTACTGGAGTGGGTTTTAATAACAAGTGGAGTCTACAAAATTTAGACTTCTATTCTTCTGCATAATCCAAATAAAGGTTCAAACTGAAGATTTCAGGAGATGATGACTATATTACTGAATTAATTAGAAAAATTGGAAAATTGTGATTTCTTATTCGAATTTGCATGAAAATGTTCACTGTCCCTCCTCTGTGGACTAAATGAAACCTGTTTACCATCAATTCTATTTTCAAAGAAAAAAAAAATTCAAACAAAGAAAAAGGGAAATCCTGATATCAATAGCAAAGCCCAAACCACAGTGCTACCTCCCACCCATGCTGAAAAATATGTTTGCAATATGGCATGCAGAGCTGCACAGCAGGGAGAGGGTGAAGGGAACTTAAATCAGAATTGACCGACACATGGCTGAGATTAGAAATAGAAATGAAATTTCCCAGCCAAGAGAAACCACAATAACATACATTTTATAAAATGAAGGAGGAACTTTCTACCCTTAACAGCCACAATCTCAGCTTTCTTTAGAGCTCTGGATCAGCAGAAAAAATAATCAGAACCATTCTGGAAGCTATTCCTGACCTGGAAGGAAAACAAGGAGATATATGTGCTAGACAGTGAATCAGTATCCATGTGTCTTTGTCCTTATACAATACAGATAATTCTCCACACTGACTTTTTAGATACTGTGGCCTTTCTCCAAAACTAATACTATGTCATTGCCTTGGTTTTCTTCTCTCACTAGTCCACAGGCAGATTTAGTGGGATAAAAATAGAGGAAATAGACATAAGCAATTATAAAACTATTTATATGATATCAGAAGATTAATGTGCTTTAAGAATTTTCTTTGTATTTTTTTTCCTGCCCAATGCAGATACTGTTTCTGGGCTTACAAGTAAACCAGAGGGATGCTGTTATTCAAGACAAGACATCTTTCAAATAAAGATTTTGCATGAGTACACTACTCAGTGATGTTGTTATGAGGTAAAATGGAGCATGTGCTCTGATACTTGCACTGCCTTCCAGAAAGAAAAATGTATTGGTCAAGTGTTAAAAGGCTGCAGTATTCTTCAGGGGTCTGCTGCTTCCAAACCTGGTGTCTACAGAATGAGGTACAGATTTATTTTTTTTTTACTGTAAAGGATTTCTTTGTACGTCCACACTCTCTCAGACCAGCACAGACATTCATTTCCAGGTTGTGTTCTGTTTGTTTGCTACCTGTAGGGTGTGTTCTGCCTCTGTGCGAGGGCGGATGCCTCCTTTACTGCCTGGCAACCAGCCACGTGCACTGGCCAAACCTACGCCACCAGAGCATTTTCCACTCCATGTCAGTGTTTTCCCCTCCCTTTGCAAAAGTTGATATGGCACTGGGATAGTTTACTTTGGCTGTGTTGCAGTAGAGAATGGCATGTTCTGTATCTGTGCTGATAGGACTTCAAGAGAGCTAAGTTATCAAGTTAATACATTTTTTTCCCCAGGCAAAACTGTAGGTTGGTTATGGCTAGAACGTGCAGCTCTGTCTTTTGTCACTGGCTCACAAGCAGGTTAGACCTTACTGTCACACTCACATGTACTGCTGTGTAGAAGCAGTGGATTCATCCCAGTACCTCTCACGTGTCACCAACAGACCTGTGGAATGAAAGACCCAACATATCTGGGGAGGCTGAAGATAGAAATCATTGTGGCAGTTCTGCTCTCCTCTTCATCATCCAGCCAACCTGATTTCACTATACCCTCTCCTTCCCCACCTGCTTGAAGTATAAAAATCTCTACTCCAGCATAATCCCACCTTCCACCCAATTTGAGTCTAGAAACCAATTTTCCTGCATTTTTTCTGCTGGTAGGAGAATGCTTGCAGTTCTTTTCAATTGCTGATATATGGGGGTTTTTGTTTCTATTCTTTACCTTAGTTTTGATCCCTGAATCATTCCAAGCATGTTGTTCATTACTTTTTGCAGATGTATATAACAGAATGGGCCCATTTGCTATTAGCTACAAAAGGCAAAAGTCCCCAGGGTCTCTTGTTACATTGAGACTCAATATTTTGAAGAAAGGGGCTGGCCATGTGTTGGGGAACCCACATACAGCCCCATAGGAAAGGTGAAAGCATAAGAGCAGAGACCTTTCTGCACTTGCTACCACCCACCCTCTCTGCTGTATCAAGGCTGATGCCAGTCCATCCATCAGGGACCATCTTTCACTTTTGCTCTTGGATGTCACCTGGCCAGCACTCTCATAGCATGCTTCAGGGGGCACATGTTCTGCTACCAGATAGGGACTGAGGCTGACCAACACAGTCTGTGCTCCTGCCAAGCAAATCTATTGGTGCTCAGGCCCAGCCTGGCCTACAAAGCATATCAGTGGGAAAGTGTAGTGATGGCTAAGGGTGAGCAGAGGTTGCTCAGCTCTCACTCAGAAGTTTCCTTGCTAAGTCAATCAAAAACCCTCCCAGATGTACAGCTTCCCTTCACCCCCTCTCCAGCACTAATTGGGAGAGCCACAAACTCACTCGCCCTTTGCCACTCTAGCCCACACATGCCTGACCCTTGATAATCGCATAAGACCCTCAGCTCTTATCTTACTTTACACACACCTCATCTTCTTTATCTCTCCCCCTGACCTCTCACAGCCCCTTTGTTTGACCTTTTGTGGGCAACAATGGTATGTTACCACATTTGGTTAAAGCTGTTTTATCTCTCAAAATCATCCCTTTTCTTGGGGGAAAGAAAAGCAGCCCCCTGGGGAATCCCTTTGCACCATTTATGCAGTGAGGTGCTAGCACCAGCCTGCAGAAGTGTGATACCTCAGGAGATGATGCAGAAAGAAAGGAAGCCAACTCCTTCCTTTTATCCCTTAAAAGAATATCACTCATTGTAAGAATAATTAAGATCAAGGTAAATTCCTGGAGGAAAAAAAAAAGGAAAAAACCCTAAAATCTCTTTGAGGTGCTATACTATGCTCTGTAGCAGTATATTTACAGGCCAGCTGTAGCTCACTTTGCCATAGACAGCCAGTCCTGGGGAAGGGGTGGGCAGATGTTGCCCTAACCAGGGATCTTCAGCTTCTCCTCTTACCCTTTCCCTACGTGATTTAGTCTGCAGCGTATTTAGACTTTCCTTCCATGTACTGCCCCAGGTACAGTCCTTAGCCTTTCAGCATAGTAACAACAACACCAGCACCCTGAAACCCACAGAGCCACAAGCATGGTGACTCGGCCAGCTCACATAATTTGAAGTAGCAGGGGGTTATGACATTTTTTGGGCAGGAAAGTTTGTCATTTGTCCCATTTTCTCATTATTATTGTAGCATAATGTTTAGAGTATAAAGGAAGTTCTCTGCTCTCCCAGTGGTGGGTCACGCTATAAATACCCCAGATGGCACAGGACAAGGAGGGCTGTAAAACTCAGGATGTGGGTCACAGGATGGCTGTCTGCTCACTGTCTGAGGGAACACGATAATAAACTCTTCCAAAGAGCTCTGATAACACCACATGAAAGGAGTACAAACACTGTGGAGGGGATCTTCGGCTGCTGTAAAATGTCACCGCTCTCTTCAGTTCATGATATGCTGCTTTTCTTATTTCCTTCCCTTCTCAGCCTCCTCCTGAGTGCCTGGGGTTGAAAAATATCCACAAACAACTTTTTTCCTTCTGCATTACTTTTCAGCTCCCTTTCCCTCTCAGTGCAGACACACCTCCAGGTTCCTGCAACATCCTTCTTCACCTATGCAGCTCTCATACAATTCTGACACTTCAGCCAACGGCCCCCTAAAGGATATCAGCACCATGCCAAAAATACAGAGCCCTTTTCCCTGCCCCCAAGGGTCACAGGCACAACAGGGAGGTGAGTCAGGACAGCCTAACAGAGGCCACCAGGTTCCTGGGACAGATTTTAAACAGAAACATTCCTCATGTAAAAATCATCCTTTATTCTCCTGGAGAAGTGAAAAACAAAACTCGGGAATTTTGTCAACTCGTGCAATAAGGGAATGTTAATTGAGAACATTGTGCCTTTTACTGCAGTTTTGTTATCAAAATATTATTAGCTGTGTTGTTGGTGTTTTAATAATCCTAGGATAATGTTTTTTGGTAAGATTTAGAAAGAGTATTTGAGGGGAGTGGGAATAATGAAACAATGGTGAATTGATTTCAAACCTTCAGAAATGGTCTTTGCAAACCCTCTTTTCACCCCTCCCCAAAAGCAGTTATTCATGGTTTTGATCTGAGTACCTGAATATTCCCCCCCACCCTCAACCTTTCAAAACACCAAATCCTGGTGTGGCCACAGCTCTATGGAGTATCTATCCCAGCTGAAGTTCAGTGGTTGGTAAATGTTGGGGACTGCATTTATATCTGTACAGTTTTGTTAATGGCTTAGAAATTACACTGCTTTAGCTATGCAAGTGAAGCAGTATAGCTTCGTAATGTAAGCCCACATTTCACCCAGACAGGGTTGAAAGGTGCAACTCATGGCTCCTGAGGCAAAGCAGATTTATTTCTTTTTTATTCTCCTTCCCCCTGAGATAGGAACTGCCCTCTGCTGCTGAATCAGCAGGATGTGCCCTGTGACACTGACTTGAGCTGTCTGGAAAGCTGTTAATGGGTCTGAAATCCATCCCCTACCCCAGCCTCTCACACAGCGTGCACGGGAGAGGCAGGGAGCCGAGCAAACAGCATGGGAGAGGGAAGTGGAGACCCCTGATACACACAGCTGTTATCTGTGATAAGCTGCATCCTGTGCCATGCTCCACCTCGCTGCAGCAGGGAAGGCGTTTGAACTCCAAGACCCTTCCTCAGTTCAATCCCTATCTGACAAACACACAGCAGGCAGCTGGAGAAAAAAAAAAAAGGCAAAGTTCAACCCATCCCAAATGACTCAGTTTCCAAGATTTCTGACCAATTTCCTAAAACTCTGCCCTGAGGATTTTTTAGGCAGTGTAAGTATATTTGAATGATATAAATAACCGAAGAAGTTCATAATAGCTGTGGGTGGTGATGCAAAGAGGTAGAGCTGGGGGGGCGGGGGGGAGGGGTGGTAAAAACACCTAAATTGTGTGCAGGCAGGGTAGTAAAAAACCAGGCTGCTTTCAGGAGAGCGTCTTGTTTGGAATGGCTGCAGCTGGGCTCGGGTCTCCCATCAGCCACAAACCCGCTCGAGTGTGGCTGTTGGCTTGCGTGTCCCCTTGGCGCTGAGCACCGTCCCTCTGACAGCCGGGTGCCACGGTGCTCTCCTGCAGAAATTGCTGGGAAGGCAGCAGCAGATCTCCTTCCCCGCGTCCTCCTCAGGGACCTTTCATCCTCCTCACGTTAGCAGAGACGAAAGTCACGGTTGTGATGTGTGTCTGTCTTAACTTCGTGTCATCTGTGTCATACGCCGCTGCCCCGACCCCTCCTCAGGCATGTCCCGACCCTAAGCCGCAGCCCGCGGGGAAAAGCCCTTGCTTCCCACGCCCGGCGGTGCCGTCCGGGAGGCCACAGCCGCTCCTGTGGCGGAAGGCTGCCACCGTGCCTGGCTACCTGTTTGTTTCTTTTCCACAAAACATTGTTCGTCAGTGAAAACTTATTTCACTTTTGTTTTGTTCATATTGATGTTCTCTTCTGAGGCAAAAGGCGACCGGCGCGCTCCCGCCCCAGCCCTGCCGCGGGCTCGGCGCAGCAGCGCCACCTGCGGGCCGGGAAATGGCGCCGGGCTGCCCGCGGCCCTCAGGGAGCGGCGGCGAGGCCGTGCCCGGCCGGACGGCCCTCACCGAGGGGACACGGGCTGCGGGGGCAGCTGACACGGAAACAGGCCCAGGCGGGAAAGGTTAGCGGGAGCCTTCAGAGATAAGGTGGGAAGGGTGGCAGACAGGTGGGATAGGTAGGACTTGTTGGGTCCAAGTCCGGTTGAACTGGAGCCTGGACAAGGGGCAGAAAAAGCTGGTGGGAGGTGAGGCTAGGGAGGCCAGGTATATAAGGTGTGTTGGTTCGTTGGTCTAGCTGTGACATACTGTTAGAAGCATCGCTTGGCAGACCTCGATATGGACAAAAAATTCAGAAAACCTTTCAACAGAGCTCACACTTCCTTGGACTTACCTATGAGGCATGTGTCACAGAAACATAGAATGTCCTGAGATGTAAGGAGCCCACAAGGATCACTGAAGTCTGTCTGCTGGCCTTGCACAAAACCCCCCAAGAATTACAGCAGGTACCAGTTATGCCTGTCCTGAACCACTTCCATTTTAACCCTCCTTAGAATAGATCTACCTGGGATGATGTACCTGACTGCAGCAGCTCCGGTCAGATCTGCAGAGGCACCCATTACAGCACCTGGTGTTCTGCTTCTAGGTGGCCAGTCCATCTACTGCCATCAACCAGATTATCCTTTCAACATCCCTGAGACACGTGAGTTCTGCTCCAGCAGATTCCCCAAAGGCAGGGGGACCCACAACTTCACTGTAAGAGGATTTCCCAGGATTAGGAAGTGATCACAACATGAACGAAATTACTCAGCAGTGTCACCACATTCACCAGCTACCACTGACCTTTGAAAACTTCTGTGTCTGCTTCACTGACATGTGCTCTTGGTTCTGAACAAAACAGCTCTACTCTCCCTTCGGACAAACCAACATCACCAACATTTGACTCATCAGTAAACGCCTACTTGCCATCCCTCCCATAGCCATCCCTCCCTGCCATTGGTGTGATAACCTGGCTTGATCTTATTTACACCTTGCACTCTGGTCAAAACTCTGTGTTTTTAGTTCTTTCCTCTTTTTGAACTTGAATGCCAGTAATCAGTCGTCAGTCTACACCAACTAATACAGACCCACTTTCTCCTAGTCCTACTGAATATCAGTTTTTTTAAATACAAAATAGGATTCTTTTAGAAGGAAAGACAGAGACATTCCCTGAAATCTTAATAAAAAGGAATAAAAGTCAATGCGTGGCAACCACACTCTTCTCTTCTTATACAAACCCAAATTATGAGGTTAGACTTAGATGCTTCAGGCTACTGAACTCTTCTGGCAAGGGAGAACCTTTTATTTTTAATGAATATTTCAAAAGACATGGGATTTATTCCAATGATGGTTTTCATGGAAGCAGAGTAGTAAGATACTCTTTTAAAAATTGCTTTAAGCATAGTTTCTTCCCACTTGCCAAACCCTAGAAGCCAGAGCTCCGTAGCTCTTTTCATGCCAACCATACTACATTCCAGTCACAAACGTGTAACTCATAATCCATTTAACTTTGATACTGCAGCTGAATTGCCCCATCTCAATCCTGTGGTTTCAGAGCCCCCATAGGCAAATTTGACATTTCACACTTGAATGGAAAATAGCTTGAGGGATAAAAAGTCTATGGAGGTTGGCTTTGTTCTTCATTGTTGATTGGGTGGAGATGGCTGAAGAATAACTGGGAAGGGATTAGGCATGTTAGCTTCATGCTGGATGAGGAAAGCTGTGTCTTGGCATTTCTTTCATGGGGAGCTGTGTTCCAGGATGACTGGGAACACCTAATGAATAGAATAATTAATTGTTCATCTGCTCATTAACCTCACTCATCACTTAAACATTTTTTGTCAGATTTTGAAAGAGCTGTTGCCAAATCAATGCCATTTTTTCTTGAAATCCATCTCAATTCCAAGTCTAACTTAGATTTTCTCCAACCTTTGAACTCAGTGAAACTCAGTTATGGGAACAGGGACATTTATATTGAAACACATCACATCATGAGCTGGGAGAAAGAAAAAGGAATATTTCAAGAGTGGAGTAGCATGGAGGTAATTTTTCACCCTTGATTCTGATGTAAACATATTTGGTGAACATGGCAATGGATTTTGTGTGCTTCCCATCTCATTAAGTGGTGAAGCATTTTGAGATCTGAAGTTAGGAAAATGTTGTTACTAGTTGTTACTGCATATTCATTACTGTGTTCTCTGTTGTTTCTCATCTGTTTTTCTTAAAATGTTTGTTTTTCCAGCTGTCTACCCATCCTCTCTTTCCAGGGAGATATGTAAATGCCTTACTTCACCTCCTTCTCTGTAGTGACACAAAAGGCAGCAGTACCATCACATTGTCTGCACTGTGTCAGCCTTGGCTTGTTACACAGTCCTTGGAATTCACACAGCAAGTCACACAGCATGGCATAAATTTTTATACCTATGCTGATCCCTTTGGAGTTACAGACCAAGGAGATGAAGGGCAAGCAATCCAGACCTACCTGGGTGGGAAGAAACATGGCAGCTGCACTTCTTTTGTCTCCCCTTCTACCCTCAGCTTCTACTACTGCCTTTGATAAGGTAGGGTATTAATATGAAAGATACTGAAAAGGGAGAAAATCCACAGTCATGATAGCAGGAGGAAAAAAAAAAGAAAGAGAAAAAGGTACAAGTCCTGCAAAAAGAAGCTACTCTTGTTTCAAATGAGTAATGTATCAGTTTCTCCTCTGCAGGTCTCCAGAAGCATTTATCTGACTTTTTAAATTGAATTAGCAAAATCAGAGCACAGGCTGCCCTAGGGGGAAATGCCTGCCAGACACAACCTTCAAATAAATATTTCTCAAATTAAGAAATTTTTTAACAAGAAAAACACAAAATTCATCCTGATAGAAATCTGCATGTGATGGAAAGAGCCAAGCAGCCCTCTTCTGCTTGGAGTCAGGAAGGGGTGAACCCTCTTCAGGGATAGCTACTGCTTCCCCAGGCACATCTTCCTGCTCCCACTGTGCTAAAGGGCAGGTCTGAGTCCAGCAGCTGCAGATCTGACCCTCTGGCCAGTTCCTAGCACCTGCAGGCTGCTTCCTGCACAGCCACGTCAGCTGCTTTCTCGGGTCTCTAAAGGGCACAGATTTTTTTTACATTGTTTTTCTGCACAGATTTATTTGCATAAAATGAGTGTTCTTTAAACTCAGATTCTTTTTTTTTTTCTTTTTAAGATCAAAAGCCTAGTGCCCTTTACTGCAGCTGTGTGTGTTGCTTAGCATGTAAGCCAGTTTTAAAAATCTACACGAACCAGCTTTGAGGGGCTCTTTTTCCTGCAGTGCAAGAGGCTTTAGGGAAAACATGTATCAGTGAAAACTAAATTCAAAAGAATAGACATGAGCATAAAGCCAAAAACCTGAAACATAATTTGGGATGATAAATATTCAAGCATATCTTACATTAGGTATCTAAATCAGAACTTTTTTGGAGTTCTTGTTTCAGTTCCCACATTTTAGCCCTCAGAAAAATAGGTAAAGAGAGGCAATGCTCATAAAGATAGTGTCAAAGTAATGCTTTTCCTTTCTCTTCCTAACAGAGCTTTCTACAAATGAGCAGTAACATTTTGAAGAAGTTATCTGTAGGAAGAAAGAAGGTGATTTATATGACTATTTGTTTCCACCTTGATCTAGTAAGTGATCAGTTATGGTCTGTGAATTAGTCCTACAGATAGTTAGTGCAGAACAGAAATCTAGCAATTCAGTCTGAAGAGACTTGCTACTCACATTAAGCAAGAGACAGTACCACTTTTTGGCTGTGGATTTAGTTCAGTACAACTCTTGGTGTCAGTCTAATCTCAGTGAATGTCTAGAGGAAGATGTAGAGCTTTCTTCACAGTCCTTCTACGTCTGTAAAATACACCAGTCCTTAGCTTATTAGCTTTGAACCCAATGTGGAGAAATGCTTTTAGGTCTTACATTAAGTGCTATTTTGGAGAGATCTAGCAAGTCTACTCATTATTTGGGTTGAAGAGTTTTCTCTTTTGTAAATCCCCAGTCTTCCTGTTTGTGATTTTGACAAACTTTTAAAAATGTTTCAGCAGGAGATTTTCCATGACATCCAGCTTATGCTACTTTCAAGATCCAAGTTAAGGATTAAGGATCAAAAAATGCTGTTTTTTTCATGCCCTGAAATTCTTGAGTGGTCTTTCTTGTATGGGTGGTGTGATGACTGACAGTTCTTCCATTCTTTGGAAAAGGCTCGCAATGTGGCATGAGAACTGACTATAATGCAGAGCATGGAGAAAAAGAATAGCCTTTGAAAGACCAGAGCAGTTTTCAAGGTACATTTAGACTGATTTCAGAACCTTACAGAGTCCATCTTCTCTGAGCACAAACAGAAGGGAAGCACATATTGCAGCCTGGAAGGACAGGGATCGAAAGAGTAGTACTACCCCAGAAAGATGGACTGTCCCTGTCCCTCTGTCCCAGGTGATGTAGGGCACTTCATTCAAGCAGTCTTTGAAGACGTGGGTGGTACCACTGAAAGACAGTGGTAGCTGTACTTTGGGCAGATAAGGTGCCAGGCTTAAAAATCCTGAAAAAATCAGAAAAGATACACGTCAAACAGGAAAATCAATTTTCTGGCAAGATCCTGCTGTCATGATTTATATTGGTGAGTACAGATGGGATCTTCATTCATGGAGATGCTAATTACACAGACCATGTGTTTTCTGTGGAAGAGAGGGATGACTCTCCCAGAAGGATAACGTGTCTGTGTCATTCAAAGTTCTGAAACTGAGCATAATGACCTTATTTCTGGTATTGCCTGGCTTTTGAATTCTTATCTTGGCAACTTTGGATTGTTCATCTTACCGAAGTTTTATGTGCCATAATATGACTCTGACAGGATGGAATGCTAATTATTAGGCAGACTTCTTAATCTCTTTCTAGTTTTACTTTTCCGACACAGAAAAAGCTCCGCCCTGAAACTGGGTTATGAAATATGATTGATCTAACACTACAGTTTTCAGTCATCAAATCCCTGGAATGACTGCTGTGGAGTTTGTCCCAGGTAGCTGCTTGTTGTCAGTCAGCTTGCGTTTGAAGTTCAGGTTCTTCCCCTCTACTACACGGTGCTTGGTTTGCAGATGAAAAACATGGATTTGAAGCATCAGGGCTGATTTTCCTGGTATTCTATTGCTGATAGCTTGTCTGTGAGGTTTAACTAGAAATACCTGAATGTTGCCATGTGATTAGAACTGAATAAACTTTTTGGAATAAAGATGGTATTTGGACAGTTGAACTTTTTTTTTCTTTGTGAATTGACCACAAGTAAGTTATGACTAGTTACAACATTTTTGCTTGATCAAAATTACTCAGTGGATAACTCCCTTGTCAAAAGTAATTTAAGAGCAACCTATATCTAATATGCATAATTTAGACACTGAATGAGTTGAATGAATTCATAACTCATAAGGGTGGTTTTGCACCTTGTTCTCCCACTGGGAAAGTAAAATTTAGCTACAGGTTTTGTGCAAGATCACTCCCACTGCACAAGTCCAAAACTTCCCTTTTCTGTGGATGTTTCCAATTGCTCCTTAAAAATCTACTGCTTGGCATAAACAATAGGTGTCAAATTCAATGTGCACCTGGACACCTGCAGGGCCTCTGGAAAACAGCTCCTGACTGCTGTACAAGTATGAATAACTTAAAGGCAGTAAATGCTTCACTTCACACTTCCTTTTTATTAAAAAGCCAACAAACTTTTTTGGCCTATGTGATATCCCTAAGTAAAGATGTGAAAGAATGTTTCCAGAAAATCATTTGTACATACAAGATCTGGCCAGGGAAATTGCTTGGTTGTATAGAGGACACCCTCTGGAAGAGCTGTGTGTCACATGTAGGTCACTGCAGGATATCAGATCTGCAAGAGTAAAACACTTATAACATCACATCACAATCAAAACAAGTAACAGTTTCCCTTGTTCACTTCCATAGGTCTGTTAACTCCTGGCTGTCGTGGATTTTGACCAGCTCCAACATGTCTGATAGTAAGCTGTACATTACTCATTGGCTTTGTTTATCACATTATAGCCTTTTATGATTTTTGAGAGAAAAAAACTCATAAAAAATTAGAAACGTCCACATTTATTTGATAAAATAATTTACTTGTCTTTTAATGACAAATATAAAGGGTTCAGTGAAAGGACAGGAAGCTTTACTCAATTATTTTGCACTCTAGACATAAAGGCTAATGGGCATAAACTGTTTTGAGTAGAGAGGGAAGAGGGAAGAGGACTAGAAGAGTTTTGGTCTGTCCTCAGGATTTCCCCATCTGGATCGCGTTGTTGCATTCTGCCGATACAGACAGCACTGTACATAGCCGTGCTATTTGTGTTGTGCCTCACAGGCAACAGCGACTTCGAGGTTGCAATTAGGCTTGAATCAGGACCCATGGAGGGATTTCAGCTCAATGGGGTCCGATCAGCACCCCGGCTCCCTTGGTAGGCAATGAAAAGAGGGGGGTTATTGGAGAGCCTGTTGTTTGAGACACCCATTTAGGATGAGACATGCTCAATACTCGACTGCTTGCACTGACCAGGTCCCTGCTTGCTATTATTATTTGTTATGCCATTATTTATTATTGCCATTATCATTTATTATGCCATACCCAGATGTCACATGTCTCTTGCACTGTGGCTCCCACAGCCACTTGCACTAGAGCTGCAGCTCCCCTTGCTAATCTTGCTGGGCTGTACTTGCAAGTCTGGCTGGAAAGTCACTCCAAGTGTAGAAGACATCTACAGGGCCTCAGCATTTAGCTGAGTGGTTCTCAGAGACAGGAGAGCTACACTGGAGAGGCAGTGAGCAGTGGGAGCTTGGACTCCCTCGTTCCTTGCCAGCTCCCCTAGAGTTGCTGGAGCACACAGGAGGGTAGAAGGAGCAGAGTGGTGTGCAGAGCACCACAACTAGCCCAGTGTGGTTTCATCTTGCTGAGACATCTCCTGGGATGTCAGCAGGTAAGAGGGGAGATTGAATTCCTTCTCCTCCAGATCCATGTCACATTTCCGTACTAAACTATTCTCACTCCAAGAACCTTGCTTACGTGCATTTCTCCCCATAATTCAGATTTTTCTTCCCTCTGTAAATCACATCCACTAGAGAGCCCCATTTATGAAAACAAGATCTATGACAAAGCCCTCCTAACACCAGTAAATCTTCTTTTAATGAATTGGGCCTGTAGCTTCCATTATGAAGCTGGGATGTGACGGCTGCTGAGTGAGCCATGCCAACAACAACACTGAGGCAAATCACTATCACAAGGGTGTTAGGAGAGCCTTGGGAAAGGCTTGGATGCTCTCTCTTTCCCTTCAAGCATTTTCACATCTGCACTGCATTATATCCCCATCCAGATGACTTTGCTGGGATCTCCAGTGTTCTTGGAAGTATTAACATTATAAGACAAAAAACATTAATTTATTTGTTCAGTCTTCTACATAAATATACCCATAGTCTAGTGTGAAACAGCTCACATTTATCTGGTTTGCTTTGTTTTCTAATGCACCTAGCCTGGATTTTCAATTTTACAGTGTATGTAAAGAATTAAATCCTTTAATTACATTGTAAACACTCTGGTTCATTTTTTACCCTGTTTCTGTGCTCTGCATACCATAAGACACATTACCAGGAATAAAGCACTTCCAGGTATCCTGTAGGAGTTGGATGGGCCACTTGCAGGGAGGGGCAGATCTAGTGACTCCCATATGGACAGGTGATATGGGAAGGATGAAGGTGCTATTTCTATCCTCTCCCTTGGGAAGTGCATTTGGGCCATCCATAAGACACAGGGTGTTGCCAAGCCTAGTTTTCTCTTTAGGACTGAGAAATTGCCTGTGGACTGACACATGATAGATGATGCTCTTATCCTTCTGGCCTTGGGAACAGAGAACGTGGCAAAGCACAAAGCAAATGTTCACCCTCAAATCCTCCTGCCCTCATCTGTGACCAGTGTGATGATAAAGGCACTGGGGTGGGGGGATCAGATTGCCTCAGGTCTAGGATGATTTTCACCCGTTTTTGTCATATTGATACCGGTAATAAGCTTTTTTTGCTACCTCCTTCTTCTGTTGGCCTCCCGGGGTAGGTCTCTTGAGTCATCTTGGTACTATAGTAAAACTCAGTATTGCAGAGAAACTCTTGGACTCTATTTTAATTTTTGAAAGTCTGCATTGAGCCTGTTGTCTGTCTTGTCCCAGTCTGGGTCGTGTTGATTTAGTGAGATGGAAGATCCCTTGGTTGAGAAAGGGGAGAAGGGAATATCGAAACAATAAATTTCACCTACTGGAATGCTTGGCCAAGAGACACCTGTTCCTGTGGATTTTCATCACTTGAAGTGGATGCTGGTCTAGTAGAGCTACTGCAGCACATAGGCACTCTTGTGGAATGTAAGGTGGACTGCAAGTTTGCTAAAGGGAGATCTCTGAGCAGTGAGAACTACTAAAGTTTTTCTACGTTATACCATGTGCTGTTCCATCTTCTTTCCATAAGTTCCATGGTTTCCTACTGGTAAGGAGGAAAAGATACTGCAAGTATGAACATTTCCAACACATTCATCTGAAACTGGGCTTTCTGCACAATGTAAATGATCCAACTTTTTTATTGCTTTTGTTTCTGTAAAAGTGCCTGGCTTGTACAGGAGTTTCAGTTTGGGGAAAATTTTTAAAAATTTGGTGAATATTTAGCTGCAGACTTTGTGGGTTTTTTATTAAAACAAAAAAAGAGGCAATTTACTGGGTTGCAGCAGATATGTATTCTCATCCATTCCCTTACTTCCAAAATACTGTGATGAAAACAGAATACATCCTGCACAAAATGTCTGTTCTGCTTAACCCTAACACAATCCCAAATTAATGCACAGTCCTGCACAGCATTGCTTGGCAGGGGAGGGGTGGCCATACAGTAACTCTGTGTACAGATGCTGGAAGAAAGGTAACAGCTGTCACCTGTGTGTGAACTCAAGCTCAGGAGAAAGGCTGCAGATGTTTCAGCTTCTGAAGGGCCAGGGCACTTTGGGGTGCAGCAGAGGAGGGATGTGTGGTGCGCATTTGTCGTTCTGGTGACAGCCACATGACATCTATGGAGCTTGGGAATTTAAGGATGAGTATTTCCCCCAATAGCTCAATTTCTGAAAACCAGCTGGGGGCACATCAGTAAGGTCAGGCATTACTCATGAGTCAAAAATTAGTCACTCTTTATCTAGATATCAAACTGTAAATGTTCTGGTCTGGAAAATAATTTTGCTGGTATAGACTAACCCCATGGACTTGCGGTCAGCTGCATCACTCAGAAGGAGATTTCAGGGAAGGGTGTGGCTGAGAAAGCAAGAGAAAAGACCATAGGACTGTGGCCAGTTTTAGTCAGAGGAACTGCTTTGTTATTGTATTACAGCTGCACAGTGTTTTTAACTACAAACTGTTCTTCTGACCCAGGCTGAAATGGGTGCCACAGCAGTTTGCATGGCAAAACAAATTACAAATCCCTCATGACACACTGTTTGAAAGTCCTTTGAAAGCACTGTTTGGACAGCAGCAGGACTCTTTTCAAACCCTACTCCAGTTGCAGCTCTTATTTCTAAAGGTACAGCTAAACAAACAAGTGACTGTGGGGACATGCATGTACATCACATCACATTTTTCTCAGCAAGATCCCATTCACAGACCATGGTGAGTGAAAAGTTCCCTAACCATAAAGAGAAATTTGCTCCAAGGCAAGAGGAAGAAGTTGCCACTAGCAGCTAAGCTGTAAACCCACTGAACCTCCACTTCATTCAGAAATATCTGTAGCTGTACCCTGTATTACTAAAGAACTTGTTAGAGATGCAATGCTGCAAGAAGCAGCTGTGCAGGAGGTACCTGCAAAGTGCTAGGGGTGTTGGAAATGAATACAATTACTTGTGCTGCCAATGGGAAAAGGGAGTTGTGTCCCTTTATATGCCAATGTGTTACAGGTTTACCTGTCTCCTCCATCTATTGCCTGGAAAATTCTGGCTAGTGGGATGTTTTCTATGTGAATCCCAATCTAAACTCTCACAGTTAAAAGGACATGGGCTGAATTTGCTGTCTGCTGATTGTACATTATGATGTGCAGAAGTGCTGCTGTAGGTACTTGCAGCATCACAGGAAAACAGCTCCTGCACTTCTGACGAGCTCTTATGGCCTGGGCTGGTAGAAGACCCATCTCAACCTGTGGAGAGGCCATAGACTCAGTGTAGACTTAATTTTATGGACTTCATTCACAGACTTCATTGCATCTGTTACTCTCCTTTATATGAGCAAAAGGAAAACAGTGAGTGAATGGGACAAAGATTGTATTTGAAGTCTACCCATATTTCCCCTGCAGCTAGGATTTCAAGTGCCTCTAATTCCCTAAATTAGTGACAAGGTTAAATACTGCCAGAGAAATATGGGCTAAGGTTGGAGCTAGCGCCAGCCAATATCTAGGTAATAATTTAAAATGCATTATTCATGAATGCTTTATTACTGTTCACATTAAATTATAATTCTTTCAGTACCAATGTCCCTGCTTCGTATGAGTGGTGTTTAATATTAGCTGCTGTTCAGCCCTTTCCAGCCAAATCAGTCTTAGTTCATTTTGTCTTGCTTGGATCAACAAACATGGAACTTAATGAGCTCCCCCTGTTCTGTGACTTATCTTGCCAGGATGGGAGGGGGAATGTACCAGCACAAAACATTCTGCAGCACTTTCCTTTGACAGCAAATGGTCCAACTTGTGCAAGGACCATGACAGTGCCACAGGATGCTGCACGTGCCAGGTCCTCTGTCTGCCAGCCCAGGCAAGCCACTGTGCCTGCCCTCGTCAACACAGCTGCTTTGGGAGGGCAATTCAGCAGTGCAGTGGGTCCTACAGTGTCTGCTTCCCAGAAAGACTCAGTGAGGGATATTCCCTCTTCCTCTGTCCTCCCCGGTAGCCCCTGTCCAAGGCACCAGGTTGGACACTGAGAGCAACCCTCATGCTGGCCTGGCAGCACGGAAGGGCCAGGCTCTGCAGCAAGTAATGGGAAACCAGCCTATCCCTTGAGTGAAGCTGACATGTAGTGTGGGGGACTGGAAATTTTGGATATACCCAAACCAATCTCTATTAAGAATTTGAAAGCTGGGCACTGGGAATGTTTTTGAACCATGAAAGCAATGCCAAGAACAAAACCATAGAATAATCTCAGGTTCTTTTGATTATAACAAAAATGCTCCCAGTATTACTTGAATACTAGAAGCAGACAAAATTATCCATCACACTATAGATAACTTGGCTGCAGAAATATGGCATCAGCATATGCTGAAAAGCAAAAGCTAACATGATTAGTAGACTATTAATTCTAGCATCAGACTTGCCTGCACGAGATTCATATGTAAAGAAAATAAAGTCTTTGGAGCAAAGACCAGAGTTTCTCTGTAAAGCAGGTGGAATAGGTCTGAGCATTTGACTAAAAATTGTGATATTGAAATACTGGCAATGGCCTTTGAAAATGTTTGTACATTTGAAGAATTGCCACAGACTTGTGCTTCTATTGAAGATGGATGATATCCATATGTTTAATTCCACTGAGCTTGTTAGGCTAACTTGGATCTGGCACTCAGGTACGTCCATCTAAAACTAGGTTTTCAAAGCACACCACAGCTCCTGGAGTTCATAAAAGCTGTGATTACAGTCAGTGCTCTGTGCGATGCAATTTGCATGGTATGCATTGAGCACTGCTCTCCAGATTTCCCAAACTTCTGGGTTTTTGCACTTGTTGATTCCTAAGTGCCTTAACTCAGAAACTGCAAATACCTCTTTCGTCATTTATAGGGGAAAAAAAAAGAGACTTGATTAAAGACTGTTAAAGACTAGATACCTGCTAGTATTAGGTTAGCCCTACAGAACTGCAGTGGGAACATGCCCAGGGAGCATGAAGAAGAAATTGCGTCCTGCTGAGTTTTGGCAACAATTTCACAGAGGAAGGTCCATAAAGAAAACACTATCAGAAAAGGTCTTGTGAAAAACAAACTTCAAGATCACTTGATTCAAAAAGTCCTGTTAAATCATGTTGAATGTTTTCTATGCATCCATGAAGGTTTTGACAGCTAGTGTCTCACTCAGCCTGGCTTAAGTTACAAATTAGACACATAGCATCCTCTGCTAGACTCCCTCTCATGAATCCAGCTTAGCCCTGCTAAATCAATTTGGCTATAGCATTTTCTGGCCTGATCTTCAGTATTTTAACACTGATAATTTGTGTTGCAGTTCATCTATCCCAGGATTTGTTTCCTCGGTGGGATCTGCGGAAATTCATATTCCCTTTCCTGGGAAAGGCAGTGATTTCCTCATGGTGGATGAAAGCTTGCCACTCTCTGCTGAAATAGCTCTCCCTCACTCAGGAACATGCTGCGCTGTGCAGCTCCCAGCCATGCTTTTTCTGACCTCCAGAAGCCACCCCATACCACATCTCAGTCATGGGAATTGTGACAGCCAGAGCAAACCCACAGAAGATCAGAGATCATTAGACCCTTTCCTATCCATGTCCTCTCTATCATTTTAATGTTACCACATTTAATTAATTCCAGAAATTCTTAAGTTAAAAATCTTGTTTGCAGGTGAAGGAGAAGCTCACCATACACTATTGGAAACCTGAACAGTAATTTGAAAATCACTGCTAGTCTAGATCTAATTGTTACAGGGAAAGAAAGAATAAGAGTGCAGTTAAAATGCTTTCACACACACCTGATTTCTACCTCTTTTCTTGGTGTCAGGCTGCTCCTCCATGCCCTGAGGTGGGTGGTCTCAGTCTGGTAGGGCTGGGGCATTGCAGCAAGTCAGGGACATCCAGAGTGTTTTGCAAGAAGGATCATGATGTTCAGGTTGATGTTCAGATTGATGTTTCCTTTCTTGATCTAGGATCCACTTGGTGTAGTTTTCATAAGTTTTCTAACTTGCTTTTTTCACACCTTTCTCTTTCTGCACTGGTCTGCAGCTCCATGTTTTCTAGAATTTATTATATGTAGTGCCTTTTACATATGTTTAGTACTGCTTCTTTTTCTTATTTTACTCTAAAACCAGGTTTGTCCAGTTCCACACTTCACAGAACTAACTCTACTGGAATTTTATTGAAGGGAGAGATATTTATAGCTGTGGGATCACCAGTGCCTGCCTGTGCCACATGTCTTTCCATCCTATGCCTGTGCATCCTGTGCTTTGGAGATCCACTTCTTCATACATGTTGTGGCCAACTTTTTCCACCCCTACACTGCATTATTATATTGACCAAAAATATAATGTTATTATATTATATTATATAATTCTGCAAAGAATAACTACAGTCTCTGTAAAATTATGGCCATGTGCAAAAGTAAAACCAACCAACTTTGCACATGCAGTCACTAAGAGAATTTAACTGCCACATCTAAATGAAGCAAAACGAAGTAAAACAAAACTGTAAGCAGATCAAGAAGAGTTCAGACAGAGCAGAGCCCAAAAATCTCAGTCCTGGGTATTTTGAAACCCACTGCAAAGCTTCTGGCCTGAGAAAGGCAGTGCTTTCTCACTACAAGGGTACCTCATCACATGATCCCCTGCTCAGCTTCACAGGCAATAGCTTTTCCAGTGCCACACATGAAAATAAGACTGCAGGCATTGGAGCATGAGAGGATGGATGACAGTGACACATGAAGGCAACACAGTGTTTCAAGTGTTAGACCAGTCTGTGCTTGCCTTTTTTGATTAGCTGCTCAACAGCTGCTAGTGGGGAAGTGCTGCTGTGGGTGATAGAACAGGTATCTCCTGCTTTTCATCTCTGGAGCTTCTGGCCTGTCTTAACAGAGGCAAAGGCTGGGTTTGACAACCCTGCTGCGTCCCAGCAGGCCTGGGAAGCTGCACCTCCCCAGGATTACCCTGTTTGCTTCCAGAAAGCACTTCACATTTGGCATGGGCAGCACGTCAAAACTATTTTCTATTCCTTTTCAGACACATTGTTTCACAGATAAATAGGACCTAAGAATTTCTGGCATCGCTGCAGTATATTGTGTTCTTTAAAAATATATGAGTGCCCACGTGTGCATCAGTGTGGCTTTCACTGAGCCATGGGGCACTGGGCACTTTTATCCCAAGCTGTCAGTAGGCCTCTGACCCTGACAGCCCTGCTGTAATAAGATACTTAGTGCCACCAAGCAAGGAAAATGCCATTTCTATTTGCAAAATGGACACACTTCACTGGGTAACAAATGAAGCGGGTCACTGCCCATATGGGCTGGCAGTTATCTTTGACTCCTTGCTCCTTGATTTACTGTGTGTGGGAGCAGCTTGGCACATCAATATTTCAAATTAAATACCAAGCAGATAGGTGATCTTTTGAGTTTGCATCTGGGAAGGAACAACTTTCAAACTGAGATTCAGCTCTCATTCAGTTCAAATCATGGCACTCAACTAATCAAAGTGTTTGATCAGCAATTTTTGTGCACCTCCAGTCTGCACAGTCTGTTCTGGCCTTTTTCTTCTCCTTCTTCCTCTCTGTCTCTCTCTTTCAGCAGTCAAATTTTGCTTTAAAGGCTGGTTGAAGCTTTTAGAGTAGTATTACACCACTCACTGGTTAAGTGGAAGCTGTTTAAAATCCTGCATAATTGCATTGTCTTTGTGTATCTGTTTTCCTTGGGGCCCTCCTGGTGTGTGGAATCAGTGGGTCTCTTGGAACTATTATGGCCAGGAACAGTTTAGCCAATGAAAATGCTAATTAGGATGGTGAGATACAGTGTATGCATTCCACATGTTTATCTCTAAAAAAACATGAAAAATCCATAGCCTTAACACTCTAAAAAATGTCAGATAGCTCTCTCAGATGATGTCCTGGGAATTCTATAAACCTTGGCAGAGATAATTTTGCTAATTCCCCCCCAATAATTAGATCCACATGCACACAGGATACACCATGAGCCCTGTCTTGCCTTTCAGCTTGGTGCCTGTGACAGTGGCTTGTGTTGAACTTCAGGGTGTGTTTTAAAATAACACAAAAATATGTCAACTAAATATTGAAGCTACCAAATGAAGCCCCTGGGCTAGGAGAGGCCAGTACCCAACCCTGTGCAACCCTCCTGTGCTGCCTTGTGTCACGTCCTTCACAGCCAGATGCTCCATCTCCTACAGGACCTCTGTCCCACCCAGGGTATAGCAGCCTAATTAACCAACAGCTAATCAAGAGGTGGGTTTCATCCTGTTCCTCACAAGGTAATCCAGGACCCTGGGTCCTGTGGCCTAGGGCAGGGTCAGAATTCAGACCCCAGACCCCACAGCTGGAGCTCAGCAGCCAGTTTCCAGCACCCAGTAGAGCTGGTGAGGATGTGGCTGTCCTCTGCCTTCTCCAGATATCCCATGCACCCCAACAGACATGGCTCCTTCCTCTTCATCATCCTTCCCTTCTCCTTTTGGGCAGACTCCACTGATTTCTCTGTCCTTTACTTCCAGCTAAAGGCAGGATGTTGAATCTTGTCCCTTGCCACTCTGTGGCAATTTGGAACTCTGTGAGGGAACATGTGCCTGGCCAGGGGCACGGTGGGGCAGCCCGCAGCTGCTCAGTGCCTGCAGGAACATGGCTTCTGGTGGCACAGGTCTGGGCCAGTGCCATGCAGCAGCAAAGGGCAGTGGGGCAAGCTCACTGCTGGGGCACCTCAAGTGCTGGGCAGCTTCTGTCTCTATAAAGCATGTGAGAAGTGCAAGTTCTCTGAGGCAAAAGTTACCCCTAACTCGGGGAATGTTCTTGGAAGAGCATATGTCTGTAATGGCAATGCCAAACCACTGCTGCAACACAGGGGCAGCTGGAGGAAGCTCATCAGAGAGGCTACAAAGGAGGCTGTTAATGTTAATAGTGGGCTGAGCAGTGTGTGTTTTATTTTAGCTTTACTCTTGGAAATGGATGAACTGGTTTAATCTGCACTCGCAGCGTCACGGGGCTTCTTATAACACCAGTACTTTGCTACAGACCATTTCAGAAAAATGAAGGAGGTGAGAGCACATTTGCACCCACTGGAGGAAGGGCCCACTTAGCCCCTTGCTTCACAAGCCTCTCCAGCTGCTCTTTGTGCTGGGTCCACAAAGCCTCTCATGTGCCCCTGGCTCTCTGCTCTGCCACGGGCTCAGGAGTGAAGAGGCACAAGGGGATGGTTCCCCCCATGCCTGGCCTGTGTCAGGACTTGCCTTCCCTTCCCTCAGCCCCAGGGCTGCTTTGGAGACTCGGAGGTTATGCATTAGTGCAAGAGGAGGGGATCCTCTCCTTTGCAGGAGGAGAGCATTAAAACATAAGTAACTGCAGAAAATGAAAATGATGTTAAGAAAATAAGTCCAAAGGTTTTAACTGTTAAAGTGGTAAAATAAGATTTTATAAACATAATCTTCCTAATACTCCATAATGTACTTCTCTGTGTCATGCAGCACAATAATTTCCTGTTCAGCTTCACTTTCTGAGCAAAAGCAGAGACCAAGATTGGCAAGCTGTGAGGGGAGAGCTGGGGCTCTCCCCCAGCCCCAGCCAGCAGAGAGCCTGCTTTCTGCTGCCTTACTCTCAGCATAAGCCCGTTCAGCCACCGGGTGATCCTCTTGAATCGCTTTCTAACTGAGTCAAGAAGACTTCTATGGCAACAGCCTTGTTTGTGTGCGAGTACGGAAAGGGATTTGTTGAGAAGTAGTGAAGGGGGAGGAAAGAGAAGACATTTGGCTAAGAAGTGCTTACACAAGTAAAAACCATATTTCCTCCACATCTTGCTTCAGAGTTTTTGGAGAATGGGAGCTCTAGAAACATGTAATTACCATTTGCTTTCTCTACAGTTTTTTGTTTTGTTTTGTTTTTGTTTTTTTTTTTTGTCTTTACGGTATTGCTCTGGTAGAAGGAGCTTCCTTTGCAGACTCCTGCGTGTACCTGTTGCTGTGTTCCCGGTGGCACCCCGCTCATGCTCGGGGTCTGCTCTCCCTCTGCTGCCGCACGAAGAGCCGCGTTTGGCGCCTTGTACAGCGCGTCCCGACTTCCGAGGTGCGAGGACGTTTGTTGATCGTGCTCGACTGAGCCCAGATTGTTTTTCCATTTTGGTAGAGCTATATTTAGGCTGCCCAGTAACTGTGCCCTGGACTTTCTAAAATAAATCGATGCAGGAGGCTCTGATTTGGCGGCCGCGGGTGCCAGCGCGGAGCCCAGCCTGCCCCCGGCTGTGTGGCTTTGAACAGCCGCGGGCAGGGATCCGGTTCCACGTCCGGGATTTAGCGAGTCTCCTCTCCTGCCTCGCTCTGCCCTCGAGTCCCGCCTGCCGCCTGCTGACCTGCACTCAGGTTAATATAGCTCCGGTATGAATCCAGCTGAATTACAGATTTGCACCTATGCAGAGAGGTCAGAGCTCCTGGGGTATTTTCCTATTTTAACCATCACTCGATACATATTTAGATTTGTAAAAAAAATAACCACCCATCTTTGACCTCTGTAGGAAACAAGTCAAACAAAACAATCTCCTCTCTTGCAAGTTTGGTCCTACATATGTATTTTAATACCAGGGATCCATTTACCAAAGGCTCAGTTTACAATCTGAACAATTACTAACTGTAATTTTCATTAAGTTGCTCTGCAAAACTTGGAGAGTCAGACACAAGAAATTTTTTCCTCACTCATTGAATCCTTTTTTTTTTTTCCCTTAACTTGGACTGGACACTGCACTGCAGAGCTACTTAGAAAAGAAGTCTGCAGGAATTAGGCCTCAAAGCTTAAATATAAATTCCCCATATTTCAAAAGCATAAAGACTGACTTTGGCCCATGTGTTTACCAACCAGTAGCTGGGTTTGTCGCCACACACTGCCACTCTATCCTGTGGAGACTTTGCAGTGTTTTTGTAAGGCTCACTGACACATTTATCTTACAGACTAGGCAGTGATGCTCCCTGCTCACAGACATCAGCTGTGGGCTGGTGCTAGTAGCATCATTCCGAGGTTTGTGCAGAACTGAATTCCCACTGGGCTGCCAAGGCTGTGTGCCAGCAGCCTGTCTGGCCCCACAGAGTGGAGGATCTCCAATATGAAACTGAGTTTCATACCTAAAATATTGCCCTTAAAGACAACCACAGTGTCCTTTATTTAGAACTCATTTGAGACAATGTTAGCAATTAATTTGCTGTTCAGTTTTTGTGGTTGGGACAGGATTTTTATCAAGCTCGTGTAGTTGAAGCACACATGGGTCACATTTATAAATAAAAGGTATCATTGCTGGGCTGATGTAGATCTTGAACAGCACTCAGCTGTTCACCGAGGTGAAGGTGAAAAGTTGCCAGGCAATATGAACTTCCAAAGTTCAAAGGAATGGTCAAAGCCTACCAAATTGCAACATGTCTCATAAATATGCATGCTCCAATGTATCAGCTGTCAGGAATTCGGTGCCTAATCTGTCCCATCATTGACTGGAGTGATAGGGACACTGCAGTTGGAAGGATGCCATTCTGGGATGCTATCACATATAGTCTGTAAATTAATTCTTGAAGACTTTCAGCAGTTTTGTCTAATCAGCTTTTTTTGTTGCTGTTTTTTTTCCAAAGAAATCCTGTGACTTCTGCTCCAGTGATCTGGCCAGATCCAAGAGTGAGGGGCTGAGAAGCTTCAAATCAAATCAGATGTGAGAACTGAATAAACTGGGAGGTTCTTGGCAAGACTTCTCAGAAATATAGAAACAGATGGAAAAAGAGCCACAGAAGAAACAGCAATACCTCAGCTGCTCCTAATGAGGGTCCCAGCAGGGAGCTGGTTAACCCTGCTCAGGGGCTTGCAGGCTCCTGGCTAATCAGAGGAGAACCTGAAAATGCAATGTCAGCATGTGCAGGAGTTAAAATGGCTCCTTCCAACCTCCTAAACTGCCACCACATGCTGCTGGTACTGTGCTGTGGCATGCATTGCACAGCCTAGCAAGGCTTCTGTCTGTCTTGTGAGTTCTTGTCCAGCAACCCTGAAATGATCAGTTCTGCCATTTTTGGCAAAGCTTAACTAGAGGACGTGCCTGAGAAAATGCAGAAATGCATGGACTGCCACTGTCATCAATGTGGCCTGTTTGGTGGGAAATTCAAGGTATATGAAGGATTCAAGAAGAGTCATTTTCCACTGGTGTCAGATTTGGGGCCCATCATGCTGCACAGATGATGCCAGCCAACACTTCATTGAAAGGAAAAAAATATTTTCATATGCCGTAAGACCCTCCCCAGAAGAAAGGTTTCTCTGAACACTGGCTGGAAAAATTCCCATGCACTTCAAGTGCCTGTGGTTGTGTTAGTCATGCAATGACCAGAAAACAGTCTGCTCTGGGGGCTCTCTTGGTGGTGGCTGGGAGAGAGGGCTGGAGCTGCTTTCTCCCAGCTCTTTCACCTTTCCTTTCCAGAACACCACCAAAAGGGGGACAAACCACTGGCATACGTGCATGGCAGCTCAGGTCTAAGCCAGGGCAGCTGATCTGTTGTTGAGGGCATCCTGAGGACAGCAGGAGAGGAAGGCATGCACTGGTTATTTTCAAGTACAGAGAAGCAATATTTTAGCAACTGTTCTGAAATGCAAACAAGAAGAGGTTTACTGCGTAATGTTTCCTGGCTTTGAGGTAATCTTTGTTACAAAAGCAAGTTATCACTTGTAGGTTTTTTTTCATTCCTGATTAACCAAACTCCAGACTGCCTGCCTCTGAGATAGTCCTATATTGTGACTCTGTCACTGCTAGAAAATTAAAAAGAGATTCCTTGACTGGCATGAAAGTTCTTTTCTTGCCTTTTTTGGCAGCATGTCCTACTACAATAATTCTGTCGAAACACAAACAAAGGGCACTTTCTAATTGCTAAGCAAAAAGCAAAACAAAAAGCATAAAATACTCAGTGGGGTAACCCAGGCTTTAAATATTGTATTTCTGAGCGTTATCATGTTCTCAAACGAGTGGTAATGCCCTGCAGCTCCTGTAGTGGTGAAGTTTGCAATGCTGATATCCAGCAAGCAGGTAAAGAACTACATAATTATGTAAAAACTATTTTTTTACATGGGAAAGAAATTCACAAAAAAACTAACCAAAATTCATTCTTACTTTCACTGAAAACCAGGCATTGGGGTAAGTATATTTCACAACAGCAGCTCACAGGTCATCCACTGCCAGGGTGTAGCTCCCATGCCAGACTAAGCCTCACATGGTGTCCCAGGCATCAGTGTCCCCTAAGCCCGAGGGGCTCAGCAGGCTGGGGGAGACCCCAAGGAAGAGAAGCATGGAGCTCAATCTAGTGGTAATTTAGGAATGGCGAAACTTAAAAGATTCTGTTTTCTTGTGTTTCTAGGAGTCCACTTGTTCCATATAAAGCCAACACTCTGAAAACTGAGTGGCACTAAAAATGCAGTTTTCACGGAGGGGTTAGACTGCCTGGAAAAATGTTGGTGACTTGTAGTAGCAAAAACAACATGCTGCTGAGCTGATCCTGGGGATGTACCTGCAAAGCTGAATGTACCCCATAGTTAAGAGGGTTTCCATGCCTCTGCATTCCTGGCCAGAGAGGAAGGGCTGAGTATGGACATAGAGGATCACAGCGGAATGTAAGGCAGGTCACGAGCTGCAGCAAGGACGGTCAGATGGCCAGTGCTAGGTGTTTAGTGTATCTGTCTCATGGTTTTACAAAGTGAATTTGAACTATCTATATAAGGAGAAGCTGAGGTACGTATAATCCATTAGATTTGACAAGGAACATTACTGGATATAATAGTGGTCTTGCTGGGATTAGAACCCTTGTTTTAAAAGCTATTCCTATTTGTCTTGTTATCCTTGCTAACCCCTATTTGTGTCCTCTGTTTGTGTTTAACCCTGCATTTCTTTTAGTTAGCACTTGCAACATCCTGTGGTATTGGGGAGGAAATTTGGACATGAAATTGCACAGCAGGGAGAAAATTCTCTGTAGAAGTAATAAGCAGCAAGGAAAGATATGCAACATTTAGCTTATTTCTTGCTTCCTTGCCCTAGGCAGACTGGTACAAATTGTATCTCGTGTCAGACTACAAGAGCCACAGAGGGAACACGGGATACCAAGGGATTTAGTTAACAGGAGACAAAATGTGTTTGTATTAATTGCTTAGTGCTCAAATGTGTTAGAAATATTTATATAACAAACTATTTCATAGCTTACATATGACTTGGTATTTCCAAAGACACTGTTAAACAACAATGCTTGCTGGAGTGTCTGGCAGTGAGGACAGCCTGTACACAGGTTAAAATAGACAGGTTGTACTCAAATAGACATTATAGGTTCTGGTGGAAGTCCCAAACTCAGATCTAAAACTTGGGGAATTGATGAAGTTATGCATCCTTAGCAGAAAATTTGGGAAAGATTATCTTCAAGGAAGGCTACTTTTGCTCCAGCTTGTGGTAATGCAGCCAGGGGGAGCATCTACAGATACAAAGCCAAAAAAACACCAGCACAAAAAATTTCCAGGAAATTTGCAGCTCTCTCATATAAACATGTTTTATGAGTTTCCAGAACTGCTCTAAATCTTTCTTTGTCGAAGTGGAGTCTCACTGTTGTGGAGAACAGCAAGAAAATAAACTACAAGTAAACTAAGCTGTACCAAAATTAAATTCTAGCTGTACTACAGCCTCACAGACAATATATGTTTGAATCTCTGCATAGCTGCGATGTGTGTTTGAGGCAGCTGGACTGGCATTGACCTTCTTTGCAGAAAAAATAACCAAAAATAACCAAAATCGACCAAAAAACCTCACCAAAGAGGGCAGGAAAAAAAAAAGCCCATTCCAGATAATGAGACCGCAAGGCAACTTGTTATTTGGAAATTGGTTTCTCACTGAGCCGCTGTGTCTGCAATGGGCCAAGCTAATCCCCAGTCATAAGCAGTAGAAGGATTGATCTTGGCTGAACTTTGTGACTCTTGTCTGTCATGCTTAGTGAGAGAGAAGCCAACAGTCCCTAAAATACCCTTTCCTCTCTGTGACTGGGCAGTTGCCCTCCATCACTGGTGTGAGCAGCACTCCTGCTCCATGCATGCTGAGCTGCTGGTGACAGGGTGAGAGGAGAGTGCTGGAGACTGTACAGCAGCTGTGCACATCACAGGACTCTGGGGCTGAACAACAACTCAGCTGAATGGTTCAATTCTGGTTGGCCTTAAAAACAAGAATGAGGGAAAAGTACAAGAAGTACATTGAACCTCCAAGGCTTGTCAGCAGCCTGACCGAGCCAACCTGCTCTGGACAGGGGAATGCAGCAGGAGGGCTTGTGAGTCTCTCTAGCTTGTGTGTGCAAAGCGACCAACCCAAACAGGATCAAAGTGGTTTATAGCCTGCTAACAGCACAGCACTTAGGAGTTAGGCTGGTTTAATTAACACAGATCTTTATGCCATAACAAGACTTGCTTTTCTTGAAACAAATATTTGAGACCTTGAGCAACACATCTGAGAAACTACAGAGTAAGAATAAATGTAGATCTCTTTGGAATAATTACCTTGTCTTGTGTGCACCTTCGAAACCCTCAACAGCTTTACAACCTTTTCTGTAAAGTTTGTGGAACTTCATGGCCCTCATTTTTAAAGCTATTAAAGTAATTTTTAGTAGGGAAAGGTGGAATCCTTTCTCCTCATCACTTCACACTGAACCTGCATCAACTCCATTTGATATTATGTCATTTCTTGCAGACATGACCCAAGCCCACTCCAACATCAGAGGAGGGAGAGAAGGTCAGAACCATAAATTTTTGACCTCGCTGGGTGAAAGTAGACATTGCACTCAAATCCCTGTTACTAATGGTTGCTATACTTCATGGCAGTGCAGGCAGCTCAAAAGGGCACCAGCAATGACATCTTTCATCACTTGTGCTAAAATGCTCTTCACTTACTGCCTCTTGCATGGGGTGCCAGTGAAATGAGATGTAAATGGATCTGTTGACAAACAGGTTAAATGTCAACACCCACAATGATATGTTGTTAATAGTAAGGGCACAAGATATTACAGAATTGTTTAAAAGGGGCAAGTGCTGAAAGGTGAGCAAAGTTGTCATCACGGTTATTTACTGTGTAAGTACCATGGTTGGACTGCTGGCTCTGGTTCAAGGCAGCTCTCATCCTAATCTTCCTTTTCTTTCTGACAGCCTCACTCCAGACTTTGCTGCTGATCACCCACAGCCTTGTGGTTCCCCTGCCAGTGTTGCAACGCAGCAGGAAGACTCAGAGGACACACACGGAGGCACCAAGCCCTTCTGGGACCAGTAACTAGGGACTAAAATGGCTTTTGCTTGGTGGAAGCTGTTCTGGGGCATGGCAAGAGCTCCTAATAAGAGATGTTAGATATTGTGCAATTCAGGGTAGCTATTAGATGTGACACTCCTGTGTGCTCTGACTTGTTTGCTTTAGAGGGAGACTTTTTAATCACACTGGTATTTATATTGTTTTGCAATGTTTTTATTGCTATTCTGAGTCTGTTCAGGGCAAAGAGTCTGTTTTGCTAGGCACAACTTAATGCTGCTATTCTCACTTGATTTTCTTCTGTAATAAGGATCTCAAGACACTGACAGCTGCTACTAAGCAGCTGAAGCAAACTGAAAACTTCCCTTTCTCTAATGCTGAAATACACAAGGTTTTTCATGGGGAAGGTGCTGGAGTAAGTGACTGCTGCTTGTTTCCACTGTGCCTCAGGCAAAGGAGGAAAGATTCTACAGAAATATATTAGAAACATACACAGAAAAGATGGTATTTGTGAAGGACTTAGTGTCTTCCAGGCAAAATAGTTTATAAGCAGGATAGCAATTAGACAAATGATTCATTCTTTTGGTAAGGCTGTATTACTGTGTTATGTTTAACCCACAGTCATGTTCCCATGTCCCATGAAGGTCTGCTGTCTTGGGTGGTGTGTAAACATGGTGAGGTATATAACAGGCAAGCTTAGACTTATTCCAGTCAATTTTTGATGAATAAATATTGTGATGGTACTTTTTAATGATGTGATTGGAGGAACTATCCCATGGAAGGATGTTAATATAAAATAGCCAAAGGGAAAAGGAACTTCTAACGAGATATGCACAGCCCTGAAATCAGTGTTTCCCGTCTTGGGTTGATGGATTTGTCACTTCCTCCCTTGGCTCTTTCCCAAATGTAGATGCCAAATGAAACAAAAATAATGACTAAAGATTAAAATCTTCCTGGAGAATTAGAAGAATCAAAAATCTCCATGCAGAGCATTAGAAAACTATCTCCAGGAAAATTTAATTTCAGCATAAAATGTAAGAATGTTTCTTACTAGAAAAAAAATTTAAATAACAGAAGGAAAGCATGACATGTAAAGTCAGCAGGAACTTCTGTGGAAACAGGGCTGGGTTATAGCTCAATCAGGAGTCATCTCAGATGATTCTTACAGCAAATCCTGAAATAACTTCTTCTTCAGCTAAAACAATGCAAGTTTGAGATGGGAAACCAGAGGGAAAGTGAGAATTCCTGACACAGAAGAAATACTTGGTAGTTTCTATACTTTGGAATTAGAGGCAATGCTCTATTGAAGATATTTTCAAAAATACATTTTCAAAGGTATTTTTCCAACCAATAAGTATTGGTTTGAAAACAAGTAATGACCACTTACATTCTAGAGTTAAACAGTGGAATGGATCTAAACTTTGAGGCCATAGGGCAGCATGTCACCTCACTCCTGGGTAAACCTTTCCTTGCAACACGTTTTCCCTAATGTCAGCTTCCCTAATGTTCCTTCCTCCATGTCCATAGCTGTCATTCCATAGGAGGTTCTGGCTGTGAGTGTGACCCACACCAGCAATTCCTTGGTCCCCCACAGAAGAAATAAGTTTCATGGAACTATCCCAGACATGCTGGTGATTAGTCATTAATTAGGCTACATGGCAGCTCCCAGTGCTCTGCTTGCCTGACTCTCCAAGCTGTCTGCATCCCAGTTTGGATGTGACCTCCAACTCCTCCTGGCTTTCTGCTTCCTTTTGCTTTTTCCCTATGTTATTCTTAGGGCTCCTTCTTTTTGCTCTCTAACAAGGCAGCTCCATCTGGCTCCTTCTAGTGCTTATTCTGTTTCATGGTTTCCTCATATGTCCCTCACAGTGTGCCAGGTAGGAGCAAACAGGTACTGGACAGCTCTCCTCTTGTTTGCAATAATAAGAAGGCGAGTATTATATGGCCCTTTCATAAGAAATTTCTTGCAGGATTACAAAGTTCTCTCTGCTATGGTGCT
The DNA here is from genome assembly GCA_013397155.1 of Irena cyanogastra. Classification (NCBI taxonomy): domain Eukaryota; kingdom Metazoa; phylum Chordata; class Aves; order Passeriformes; family Irenidae; genus Irena; species Irena cyanogastra. The sequence continues at coordinate 181,456 of VWZV01004339.1, forward strand.
AAAATGCTTTCACTCCACCTCAGGCTGTACATCCCTGCATGCACCTTCTCACAAATGGTTTCAATCTGTAGTAAAGGAAGTACCTGGAAACTATCCATTTATAGGACAATGCTTGAGTGCTCTTTGCTTCAGTATTGCATCAGATTTGCTTCCACCTACTCCTGACTCTCTTTCTCTTTTCTCCACAGTATTTTCCATGCTTTGAGCCTGACCTCCCTTTCTCTGCCTGTTCATTAATCCTATGTCTCTTGGTCAGGTCCTGGCTCCTGACAGTTTGTGCAAACCAAGTGACTCCCTTCTCTCCAGACCTTTGCTGAAGTCCAGGATATCTCCTATCTTTCCTGCCTTCTCTTCTGCCACTTCTTGGGCCTCTCAGCAGTCACAGAACAACCTCTTCCAGTTCCAGCTATCCTTAGCTGTGAATTTAATAATTGTCTCTCAAACTCAGTAACAGCAATGAATATTTATACTGTGTTAGCATTCTAACTGGTACTCAATTATTATTGAATTGTTGCACAAACTCAGAGGGAAGCAGTCTTTGGCCTGACAGCAAAAGCTGCTGAAGGTGAGTTCAGCAGTGCCTCAGGGCAGGTGTATCAAACAGTGTCTGTGCTGTGCTGAAGCACTCTGTCTTTTCAAGTGGGAACTTGAGAAACTTTTGTGTACCATAAATTTACAGCCTGTGTTCTGCGCTCCTCTCACTGTGTTGCCATACAAATCCCAGCCAAATAACTCATACTGCATCCTAAGCACTGGTTAAAGAACATCACATGTTACATGAACTTACATAAACTACTAAGGTTCCCAAAGATTTATCTCCCCAAAACAACAATATCTTACAGCTCTAAGACCGTAGCATGAACTTCCCCAGGAAATACCACATCACCTTCTGCCCTCAGTATAAACTCTGCTTCTTTGATGTTACCTTCTTTTAAATATATAATAACATTGTGTGTTGTTAGAAAATTCAAATAATTGTATACACTGGAAGAGAGAGTAAAGGAGAGCAAGCATGTGAGAAGCTAATCCCAGTGGGGAGCTCAGGAAGGAGCTGAGATGTGGTGATAGAGTGTATAAGTTTCAGTGTGGGAAGGATGGAGTATCTGAGTGGCTTCTCAGGCTGAAGAAGTGACTTTGTACTGATGTGGGAAGGGACTCCACAGAGTCTGACTCCAGGCTCTTTGCTTGACCAGTTTTTGCAATTAAGAAAAGGAACCCCATATCTTCCTACCGTAACAGACACTATTTAAAATAAGACATTAATAACAAACACAATGTCATTTACCACAGTTCAACCTTAAGGTGAGGGTGGAGATAACATTATTCCTGCAGTATTTCTTCCTGGTCTTCAGCTCTGGTCAAGTGCAAGGCTCCCTAATGGTGACAGTGGCAACTCCAGGGCTTGATAAACTTGTCTTTATCAGTGGAGTCAGGGCATGTTATTAGCAAATGTATATGGATTCTGTGTTTTGCTGTAGTACTTGTTTGTATAGCCTTTTCTGACAGTTAAAGATGTGCTAAGTTTCCTTGACAGAAAACAGACATTTTAATAAAATGGCTGCCATTTAACTAGAAGCTCCTGGGCAAAGCTCTATGGGAAACAGTTCCCATGACCTTCAGGGGGGAAGAAATGTTTGTCTTTTAATAGGGTTCCATTCTGTAAAAAAAAGTCCTTACTCTGCAATATCCAGGCTTTTTTAACACAACCCTAATGATGCAGGTCCTGAGAAACTGCATATGCCATTTGCAGAAACATGTTGCTGATTACACTAGTCTTTACTTTCAGATAAAGAAACTTTGAACCATTTTAGAACAATGAATTTGGAGCAGAGTAAGGCTGAAGCAGAATCTTCAGTAATGCATCTAATTTCATTACATTATACATTTTAAACCTGAAATTACAATTGCATATTGATTTACTTACCCATTTATGCAGTTTTGTGTGTCTGGCAATTCATACTTGTACTTTGTATTGGTTTTGTTTTGGATCATATCTAAGTTCACATTTAATGTATTTATTTTAACATAAAGCATGTTTTACAAAAGTAGCAGAACCTATAACCCAGCTGTCTTTATTCAGTGTATTCTGTTCATGCTTAAGGGTCACCAGCTTGAACCAGGTCCTTATTCAACATTGAGAGATTGTTTATAGGCTGCACATGTCACTGAGCAATTGTAAGAAAAAAATTATTTATGAGCTGCCCTACCTGGGAGTGTTCCCAGTGGCAAGACAAGAAGTGAGAAATGGGAACTGAAGTTGCAAAAGAAGTTACACCATCTGTCTTGAAAGCCAGACACAGGTGAGAGATAGAGAAGGGATGAAAAGGGGCATTCATAAAAAGCTGATTCATCACTCATCTGCTTGTACTCAAACACAGAAAACAATAGCTTGTTTATGATAAGGTTCTGCCCTTCCAAAGCTGCATTCCACTTTGGCAGGGAGAGCGTACTGTATGCCACGAACTCGGGGCGATTGGCTTCATTTCACCAAAGAGCTTGGATGGAAACTCCACTTCTTGTCTGTGCTTGGCACAGAAACAGAATGGGTCTACTGGGCAAGCAAGAAATGAGAGAAGCTCTCCAGAATCCACCTGGACTGATTGCTCTGAAGGCTGTTGCTTGGCAGAGCTGAATGGACAGCCGTGCTCGATGTGAATCTGTGCAGCTCCTTAGGCAGCTTTGGCTCTGAGCCCACCAAGGGTCACTGCTCACCCCACCTGCAGTGGCACTGCCTCTCTGCATCTAATTCAGTCCCATAGCCTCCATTTCCTACGTGTTACACGGCCTGTGGGTTTGTGCTGTACCCATTCTGTACAGCTAAAAGTCAATCTGGGTTAAAAATTACAGCAAATTTCTGTCTTTTTCTTGCATATATATGAATAAAAATCATTTTGAATTAAAAGCACAACACGGTCCCTTCTCCCTGGCTCCTCTGGCAGGGGCTTTTCCAAGCAGTGTGCCTTACCCTGGCATTTGTGGCAACCACATTCAGTTTTCTCTTGGAACAGCAGCATTTCTCCCATCTCCACGAGCAGGATGGCTGGCTGGCCCCTGGGCACAGCCCCGTCCTGGGGTACTTACAGGCTGCTGCACTCATGAGCAGGGAGCCCATTGCTCCACAGAGACACCTTCACAGCTGCTCCTCTGGCACAGCACAACTCCATGCTTGTATCCTGAGCTCCCACTTCAACCCATGACTTCTGCCAATGAATAATAAGATGAATGTAAGTCACATACGTGCCCATATGGTAAAATAAGAGAATCCAAGAGGGATGAAGTTTTTCTTTAGTCTTCTAGCAGCTGCAGAAAGAAATCCTCCTAGAAAAAGAAGGCCTATACACTTTTTGCTGAGCCTGCTTTCCAAAGGAAATGACGCTGGTGTGGTTGCACTCTGCCTGTCAGACTCCTTTCCTCTCCTCCAGCCAGCACCTTTCCAGCTTGTGTGCCAGCTCAGACAGGTTGGAACATGATGAGGGTCCCAGAGAGGCTCTTTCTCCCTGACACATGAGACCTGGGGACTGCTCAAAGGACCAAGACCCAGGTCAGTGCCTGCCCTGGGGGAAAAGCCCCCAGTGGGTGTTCAGCAGTTACTCAGTCCAGTTAGATTGCTTGCTGGCAGAGCAGTTCATGACTATCTGTGCAGGGGGACACCAGATACTTATACCAGAAAACTTTTATTCCATTCATGGGTCATGAGACGGAAAGGAAGAATTGGCTGGACTTCACATGGTGACACCAGGCTGCTCAGCTGCTGATTAAGCTGAATTTTCTGTGTTAGAGTTCAACAGAGAGAAAATCACAGCATTTTTACAGACCTTAATTACAGAGCAAACAAAATACAAAAGGAGAGTCTCCATTTTTCATCACATTTTTCACACTTGAAATGAGAATCACTGGAGCTTGAGGCTTTGCTAGTTACAACATTGCAGACCTTTATTTTGAGAGGGAAACCAGGTAGAAGAACAGCATTCATGGAAGAAAATTTCTGGCTGGGTATATAAAGAGCAAATACTCCCCTCCTGCTTTTGATGGCAGGTTTTCTTGCAAAGGTTCAGTGAATCCTATGTGCAGGGGGTTGTCTTTGGACTGTGTGCAACATGGGGACATTTTGGTGTCCCAAAACACCGAAGCCAAATGGCAGCCTGGACCAGGCACTAGGGCCTGTGATGCCACTCATGCAGGCAGTGCAGAGGAAAGAAATCTTCATGGCTAAAACTGGGTCTGAGCATTTTGGGTTGCTCAAGTTACCTCTCAGGTAAATTGCTTTCATGACAGCGGGTACTGGGGTAACATTCTTGTCCTGTCAAGAGACATGCCCTCAAAGATAGACAAAAGAACTTTGAGCTGCTGAAAGCCAGAGAAAAAACCATTTTGTGTGGATAATTGAGGGTAGTAACAATTGTAATTTGACTTACTGTAAACATTACAGGAGAGGCTGTTGAAGGGCTCTTAGTAAACTCACATGTTTCACACAACTTCTAGAAGGAAGAAAGAACAAAACGGCAAATTCTTTCATGTGCAAGTCGTACTTTAAAAGTATAATGGCAAGGCAGAAAAGGTGTAAAGGAGTATCATTCCATGGGTATATTAGTTTTTAAATACCTGACTTCACATTTTTATTACAAACAAAATTTTATTAATCATTTCAACCACTTTCATGGAAGAATTTCTGACAAAAGATTGAAAGTAAATTACCGAGCAGCTTGCCCATGTTTGAGGAAATTGTACTAGGGACTGGTCTAAGCTCTATTTTCAATCATATTCTTCAATTTATTAAAATACTTTGAGTTTTTTATGCCCTTTCTCTCTTCATGTGCAAGAACAGAAATAATATTTTCTTTGTCTAAACAGGCTGCAGCAGAGCTCTACAGACAGAGTTTTATGAATCGATAAAAAACTAACACACAAAAATTGCTATTACATCTTAAACATCTTTCAAAAACCCTGAATTAATATTGAAGGGCAGTAGCAATGTATACTTAGGAAGGAAATTAATAATTTCTAATAGAAATACAGTGCCTCAGACTATCTCATTGAACAAAGAGTTGTTCCACATTTGTGCCTTATTTTAACCAATACAGGCTGTGGTACCAACTACTGTGTTGCCAAATGGGAATATCTACAGAAGCTACAAAGGTTACTTACTTGCTGAAAGACACCATCACCCCAGCCTGTATATGGGGAACACAAGTTGAAAGTGAGGGGCTCAGGGGTGTTCCAGAGGTGGTGGTCTACAGGGCTGGGGTGACAGGCATGGTAGAAAGAATAAAATTCAAAAAGGGAAATATGAGGGAATAAGAGTGAATTGAGACCACAAGAGAAATGCGGTATATGGGGCTGCTGAGTAACGGTCCATGAATGTATCATGAGGTGATTCTAACCATCAGATCATGTGTAATTCAGCCCATTAGCTGAACTGCATCCAGCAAAATCTGATATTTCTCCTGGCTAACTCCTAATACAGTGCAGCTCACCATGTGTGACAACTGCAGTGCCAAGCATATAGTGGCTATCAGCCTACGGCTTACAGACATGGGGCTTGTAGAAAGTAACAAAGAAAAGACAGATTATCATACAGGTTTCAACTACCTAGAAGGTTTCTCTCTTCAAAAATACCAGAGCAACTCCATAAAGGGTCCAAAGATGGTGCAGTACATAATATCCAGTGGTGATGTCATCTGTTCATTGTCAGAGAATAGCTCAGTAGTCTGCTGCATTTTAAGTCAGTAGTAACACATGTGCAATTTCTGTGTAGCTAGAGATGAGGTTTCCCAATGACCATCTTAACCACGGATGTCAAAAAAGAGCAGAGCTTCAAAAATTGCTGCCATGCCTGTTTGGTGTTGTCAGTCATCATTCATCTCTCAGTGCAGGCATTGCAGCAAATTATGTGCTCGTGTGATAACAATCCATGGATGATGGTAATGATGCCAAAGTGAAAGGAGGAGATGTATATATAAGATATAGTCCACTTAATGAGGTCTATTTCCTTCCAATGTAAGTCTGTGAAATTCAGTCAGCTGCTGAATGCCTGCAGATGCAGCTGCACTGTCTGTAGTTAGATGTGGTCACTGGCATTGCCAGCAGTGCCCAGCACCACTGTACAAAAGAAATTCAGAAGCAGTGCATTTGTGTCTCAGTGACAGTCGGATGAGTGGTGACCTCTTCAGGCCTCTATGATATGCAGGCTCATTACATCCACTACAGCTATAGAACATTGCCCTGTTACCTCCTTTTCCATTGTGATCTTGTGAAGAGCTTCACACAGGGAAGAGCTCAGCTGCAGTGAGAGTGTTTTTTTGCTCACCACTCCATGAAGATACAAGCAGAGCTTCAGCTACAGGACAGAGGAAACGTGACAAATCCTTATCTCATTATAGGTGTCATCTGAGTTGCTGTCTCTGGATAATAATTATCCCCTAATGTTTTAGCTTGCACTTTGAATCTTGCTGTCACCATATTTAGAAACTTAAGAAGAAACTTCTGGTACAAAAGGCTTTGCTTGCACCCTGAGCTGCCAAGAGACTGCACGAGACTACTTTTCCAAAGACCAGAACCCTGCTGCTGCTGGTGCTGAGTTGCTGGCCCAGGAGTTGGCCACAGCCTTGGAAAAGTATGCATCTCCATGGCTCCTCTCAGCCTTCAGGGAAGGCAGTGAGGCGGGAGCAGGAACAACATGACTTGATTTTTCAAAATCCAGGGTAATCTTCAGAGACAGTGGTGAGAAAAAAATAGCAGAAGAGCTTCCAACTTGCATACAAACTCCATATCATGTGGAGCACACCATGTAGTGACTTTTCTTTTTACTCTAGCTGCTCCTCATTTAATAATGAAGGTCCTCCAATGTCCGTACAGAAGACTTGTGTTTTGATAATCTGCTCTGCTGTTTCCCCAAATCCCCTTCCCTCTGTAATTAGACCATCAGTCACTACAAAGGATCATAATTGCCACATTTAAAAACTATTCTTCTTGTGAAGAAACTACCATCTGATCAAAGATTAACAGCATGAAATATGTTACTTGTTTTTGCAGTAAACCTGCGTGTCCCTTGTTGTCGATCCAAATTCATGGAGGTTTATTTTCAAAGCAAATCTCTTGTTTTCCTTTCACCAGAGAGCTGTTATAAAGCCAGCTATTGTTATTGTAGAGTATAACTTTATTTTTTTTAGTCCAACTACTAGAAGCAAATGGTTTTCATCAGGTAAAAAGTCATTGTATACATGCTTTATATAGGCAGGTTCTGGACACAACAAGCAGTTAATGGTTTTTAATTAAATAGAGTGAGACAGGACACTCAAGGAGTGACCCAAGGATTACTTGTAAAGGAAGTTTCTCTCATGACTAATAGTGACTACAAATAAGATGGGGTATTACAATAAAATTCTACTGCTGACAAAAATATTAGCAGTAAACGATGACAGAGCTTTCATCTGGGACTAGGGGAGCATCTGGAATATATTAAGACTGTAAAATTTCCCTTAAAGTGTGGGTTGCTAAAGCTAAAACCAGCCACCCAGAAACTATGACACTCAGAGAAACTCAATATTCTTTTTCATTAAAAATTACTTAAAGAGATTTACATCTTCCCTTGGTTGACATTGTGATGTTCTGCTTGTCCAGACTTTGAGTCCTGACAATATGCGTGTGATGAGAAGGAGTGGAGAAAAAAATGGTCTCAAATATGTCCTGCCTATGTTGATCTGGGAAAACAACCCTGGTTCCAGGCATCCTTCCGCAATGCAATCAGTCAGATGCTCTTTGCAACCACTCTGTGCAGATACCCACTGCTTATTAAAACCGTATGTGAAGCTGATGAATTATGTATCTAGAAATGCAATATAAGCACCAGATATTGACAGAGATAAACAGGAATGAAGTGGGATGTGCTGGGAGATCATTACAGTAAAAAGGAAAGCTTGCTTTAAACAAAAGGACAGTGTGCTAAAAGGCCAGCACCGAAGCAAAGTTCCTGTTTTCCAGCCTCCTTTCTCCCTGTCCCCAGTTGTCATGACACCTCTCACTGCAATCTTGTCTCAATATGGACTGTGAGCTCCTAGAGACAGAAGTTGTCCTGTAACTATCATCTGTTGTGTGCAGCACAAAAAGTGCTCCTGGATCTCCTGGATCTTCAAGTGGTGTTTGGGAGGCAGCTGCAGCTAAAGTGGGGAGCTCCATGTCTCTGCAGCTGAACTGCAGAGCATGCACAGTGATCCTGGGAGGGCACTCAGCACTTGCTCCTGTAAAGCTGCACCAGCTGGTCTCAAACCACCAGGAATTATGAATAACCAGCCCTCTTGTACAGACACACATTTTCATAGTAAAACCCAGATGACATCAGTTTGGGCTACACTGGGAGCTCCCAAAAGGCAAGTCAAGGTTTGAAGAACAAACTGAGAGAAAAAGGGTGGCAGTGAACTCTTGCTCTCAGCAAACTAGGCCAAAACCTGCAAAGTTCCAGAGAGCAGAGGGTTCATTTCACCTTCCAGGAGGCCACACACAGGTCATGAAGACCCTGGGTACTTCTTCCATTTTTCTTCACTTGCTCTAGTGGCAATAGCAATGGGAAGGACTTGTTCCCCAGCAGTTATTTCCAGCAGCTTGTTCTGAGCGAGATGAAGTCAATCAGCTGTGTTCAGGAATCAGTCCTGCCAAAGAACTTTCCTGCCCTATGTTTTTCACCCTGAGGCGCTTCCTGACTGTTTCTGGAGGAGGCTTGGTGAGGGGAGTGCAGCACAGCACAGCACATGAAGAACAGGAGGCCTTAATTTGCCATCAGCATAGCAGTGCTAGGTTGTGGTATCTCTTGGAGCCAAGGATCTCATGACGAAAGACATTCACAAATGCAGAACAGAGAGCTGGTCCAGAATAAAAGCCAGCTCACTGGGTGGCCTTGGTAAGCATCTTATGTCCCAGCTGAATATTTACATTTTTATTTCCACTCATGCATTGTTTCCTCAGAACAGGGGAAGGATTTTACTGGACTTTCCTGTTAACCTTCAACCCAAATCCTGATGTTGAGATAACCCATATTCAGACATCAAAGAATTGTGATAGGAAAAAGAAATTAATCTTCTCTCTCCTCTCCCCACCTCACTCCATCTCCCATTTCCTCTTTCTTCTGACCATGTATCTGTGTGGGTGAAACATTCAAAAGCAGCTATAGAAATAAGATCAAGTGTTTCAGAAACTGGCAAGGAATATCTGTCCATTGGGATCCTTACACACAGACAGCATACAAGATCTAAGCTCTGATGAGCCTGTAGCTACCTTTTTGACATCTAAGAGGAGGTTTTGAAATGCCAGCCTGCAGTTTTAAGAAGGACAAAACTCCATACATGTCTCCCATCAGGAAAATCTGAAGCTCTTGATCTACTCCACATCTCATCCTACCACGAAGCTGGTGAATGTTATCAAAACAAACCAAACCACAGAGAGAAAGTCTGATCCTGGAAGTATTCTGCAAGGAGAGCAGTACAGATATACACTGCTCTGAGTACCAGTCCTTACCACCCAGCCCCACTTCAGGGCTTGGCAGTAAGGGAGTGGCATGTGTATGTAGTGAACAAAGAAGAGAGCTGGAATAATCCACTCATGTCCTCAAATTTTCCCTCCTATCAGTAAGTCATTGCAGCTAAAGGCAATGAAGGAAACCTGCCAAATATAACAGCTAAAACCAACACCCTGAAAAACATAATATTTAGGGAAAGTTGTGTGCTGGGGCTGGCTTGTACCAGCTGCCAAGTCTGCACCCACAAGAGGCCCAGGGCATGTGGAGGTCTCCAGGAAAGTGCCTGTTGGTGGCCAGGCACAGGACAAACCCCCTGCTCCTGTGCAGATATGAGACTGTGACACTCACAGCTGGTGAGCCGGTCCTGCTGGCAGCATGGAGGGTTCAGCTTCTCCTCCGTTCAAACCAGTTGCTCTTTGCAAATGGAAATGGAGATAAATGCTGGTGACTGTCTCAGGGAGGGATGCATGGTCTTGGCAAGCAGTGGCTCTGACGAGGACTGAGGCCATGACTCCAGTGGCAGCTCACAGGGCCTTAGCAGGAGCTCAACATCAGGATGGACTGAAATAGGGCCTTAAGGAAGTCTTGGACCTACTAGGGTCCCGTGGATGTCCATTGGAGTAGAATGCGGATGTTCTTTTCCAACACATCTCTGTTAGGGTGAGGGCAATGCAATTCCTCTCTCTGCCCTTCTAGGGGGATGTTGGGAGGGATGCACATCATGACACAGGGTGAGGGAAACCTTGTTAGAGTTAAGAAGACAGGATGTGAAATATGCAAAGAATTCCCCATTCTCTCTGTTTATATACCTGGGGCCTAATTTTGGCCTACAGTGAAGCTCCTTTTCCCTCCACGAAGATAACATTGCCTGGTTACCCTGCAGGGAGATTCTGATTGAGGAATTGTTGTGGATGTTATAAAGGTGATTCCTGATCTTTTGCTGGTAGCAATTTGTAGTTCTAGTCCCTGAGGATTTGTGTGTCTTTGTCTAATTCATGGTTCTGGGCTCAAGTGACAACTAGGCAAAATTTTACTTGCTGAATACCTAACTTGCAGGTAGTTTGATCTTCTGCCCTTAAGCTCCATGAAATCCATGGCTTTGGGTCTATGTGAGGTGCTCATCAGCTACTTCTCTCAGGCAGTATTGCTGTCCTCAGCATTAGAGTCTCCTGAGAAACCTGAGACGTGAGGCCAGGATGTGCAAAACCAGCAGTGGCTTGGGACGAGTGGTGCCGATTTCTTCCAGTGGATGAGAACTTTGGGGCATGCTGAGCACCCGTTCTCCAGAGTCAGGCCTACTCAAGCAGTGCAGATACTTATCCAAGGACCATGCTTGCTGGCTCCACATTTCATGTGAGCTCTTCAAGGCTGCTTGACTTGCCTTTTGCTTCTGCCCCACCAGACAGACCATGTCGGGGCACAGCTTCTGGGGAAGGTGCTGCTGGCTGCAGCAGCAACAACATTCACTGTACCTCATAAAAAAGTGTACCTGCTCATTTTTTTGATGGTCATCTCTGTCTAAAGAGTCATAAAACAGCTTTTACAAACTTCACAAGTTCTTCCTAAGAGATCTTCTTAATTTTTCAGTATCTGAAAGTCTCTTCTCCCCATGGGCCTCCTGGAAGCAACTGCAATTGTTCCCGTCTTGCTTCTCCTTGCAATTTTCTGCACACACTCTCACTCATCTGCTATTCCTGCGCTCGTTTTTCTCTTTACACCAGGCTTGAGCTGTGGCTCATTGTGACAATATTTCCTCATAAGGCTGTGCTTAAAAAGTGAGGAGCTTGTATTTGTTGGTGCTGGGCAGTGGCATGTGAGGCTGCACAAAGAAAAACAAATGTTTGAGATGTTTTTGAAGGTGCTGTCATGAGACAAAACAGGGCCCTCATCGCTAAGTTTACTTGTGCTTGGATGTACCAGAGCCTGTTCAGGCTCTTTAATAACTCTGCCCTGGGAAGTTTCCATCACCTCCCTTCCCTTCCTTCCCTCCTGCCAGCTCTGCCTGCCACTGGAGCTGTGCACTTTGGAGGGATTGTGGGGAGAATCGCCCCCACCCTGGAGTCTGACCAGCCATTGCCACCTTGCAAAAGCAACTTCTTCAGCCCTGTTTGTCACATGGGTGACACAGCTGGGAACATCTCGTGTAGTCACAGAAAGGCTGCATTTGTCCTCCTTCAGGGAAGAGTTCCACTCAGACCCCACAGATTTAAGCATTCCAGAGACTTTGTCCTGGCTCTAAGCAATTAAAGTATCCATGCAAATGCGGGGACTAATATCCACTCAGTTCAGGGAAAGCTGTAAAGAGGAAGAACTAAGTCCTATCTCTCTTAAGGGTCAGGGGAGCAGAGGCAGAGGAAGAGGCAATGAATTGGCCACTGCACTAAATTGAGCTTGCTCGCTCCTCATCCAGCCTGATTTGGAGCGTAAAAGCTGTTTGCTCAGTAGGTTTGTTACAGCTGTGAAAGCTAGTGCTGGAGTTACACTGAGCAGCAGGGCAGAGGGTAAAACAATATTTTACCCGTAAGTTAAAACACTTCCACAAGGGTAAAGTAAGTTGTCTGCTCTGTCAGCGACTCGTGTGTGCAGGGTGGGATCATTCTGTGGGTGCCCTCACCGGGCTTTCCCCACGGCTGCCTCTGGGTGGGAATGCTGCACCTTTGGGCCATCTACTCACCCAGGGTGCCACATACCTCACCCTGCCTGTCCTCTGGAGACTCTGGTGATTCTCTGAAGTGAGGAAATGTTTTCCCTAGGGTTGTTTGGCTGGTAAAATAATTTTTACCAGCCAGCCAATTGCAGGGAAAACAGCTCTGTTAAAGCCCTCAGAGTGTAAGACCTTCTTTCCCTGCATATGAAGTTTAGAGCCGCGAAGTTGTGATTCCTGGAAACTGGTGTTTTCTCCTACAATAATTCTGTGGACTGGGTAACAAAGCACTACTGGTATCTAGGAGAAGACTTCTTTTGAGCTTGGAAATGTTTGCTACTTCTCTGGCCAGCAGTGCTCTTCTTTGAAATAAATAAAAACTCTCTCAGGCTTTTAGGCTTTGGTATTTCTTTGTTCTCCCTTTTTTTGTTTTTCCCTTCTAAAATTTGAGTACCAAGTTGCCCTGGAAATAAGATATGCAAAGGAAATTCATTTGGGGAAGAACTCTGTACTCTGACTATGGGAAAATGAAGTCCCAGGAGGTGAAGGGACTTGCCCCAAGCCCCATAGGAAGCTTGTCCCACGCAGTAGAACCTGAAGGACCTTTTGAACACCAACACTTTTTCTTAGTTGTAATTTTCTTGTAAATATTTGGGTCTCAGATTTCAAAGTTCAAGCTGGGTTAATCACAAAGAATGCAGCTTTTCCTGCTTTCCATGCAGGGTGTAAGGTAACAGCCTGTGGTGCCCTCCCAGACACACCATGCATCTGCACGGGTTTCAAGTGACAGCTGGTCTTTAAACTCAGTATCACACACGCAGATTAATCATTACCTGGCTGCTGTCCTGGCTTCCAATCAGTTCCACTTTATTGACTTAGCCTGGGCTCAACAATGGTTTATTAATCTTGCCTTTGTGTCTACATAGCAGCCTTATTGTGATTAAATAGTTCCCCCTGTTTTATTAGCCAGGGTTAGTACTGTAAGGCACTGAGGACTTTGTTAGCTGGGGCTGCTTGTGTGCAGACTGGAACAAAGGTGAGGTCATTACGAGGGCCAGATCAAATTCCACTGTGTGGGAACTCTCTCATGTGGAGAGATTTGATAACAAGATGCTGCTGCATCCTGAGGAAAAACAAGGGAATGGACCTGGGAGGCTGTCAAGACCTGAAAGGTGCCCATCCTGTGGGATGCCATCAGAGACTGTGTTGCAGCCCAGCCAGGCTTGCAGGGCAGGGGATACCTGTGTGGCAGAGATATCTGTGTGGCTCGAGGTAGCAAACACGTTTGGGAAAGTTGCTCCAAACCATTCACCAGAGCCTGTTCCTGGAAACAGATAATTCAAAACATTTGTCCAAAGGATGATTCGTGGGATAACCACAAGCATTTATATAATGGAGTAAATATTTGAGACACATCCAGATCAGCTATTACTGATGTTATGGTTTTCAATCATCTTTCAGAGGAGTCCCTCAGGGTTGCCTGCACTGGGAAGCAACAGGAGGAGAGCTGGGGCATGAGGTGCACCCCAGAATGACGATTCATCTGCTTTTTCTAGATGCAAGCCCCACTGCAAGCACCTGACAGCCTGGGACTATGATGCAGAACCTCCAAAGGTTTATTTTTAGGGAGGAAACCTGCATATGAGGAGAAAAAAGAGCTTATTATAAAAAGTAGAAGGAGTCAAATAGCAGCTGTAAAAACTAAAACTTCCAACAATACAAAAACCAGAAAATTACATTTCCCTTCATTGTGTGGAAGGAGCCAATCTTCCAGCCAGCTGTGGAGGAAATAAGTAGTTGACATTATTTGCAGTGTCAGTGAGGACCAACATACAAATTTCCTGTCTGTCTCTCTCTACAAATTAGCAAAACTTTGAAAAAAAAATTATTTTCATTTTATTCAATTTTTCTGTTTCTGTGGGGAGAAGATGCACCCCAAGAAGTGTGGTCACAAACAGCATAGCTGGGAAAGTGTCATGGGAAACTGAGCAAACAGGAGATCAAAAGAAAAAGACAGGAATGGCTCTGATGCCAGAGCAATGCAGTTCTGCCCCTCACATCTCTGGGCAGCTTGCAGGCATGTGTCGATGTCTGTGGTCTCACAGAACAGTGTATGCCATTTGCTCACAAACCCAAGCCCAAACTCTTGCCATGTAGAAAGTTACCTCCCCCTATGTTTGTTTTAAGTTTCAAAGCATTGATGTGTAAACTTAAATTATTAAAAGAAAAATGTCATATTCTGTCTAGGTGCTTTCTTATTCAGTCTATGTAAGCAGAAATCACAGCCCATATGTTCCACAGAGTTTTCCATGTTTTCCTGCACTGCAGCATGGGGTGTTTTAGCCAGCTGTGGGCAGAAATGAGCCCCACAAGATCCTGGCCCTGGGTGGTGGCTGGCGTTCCAGCTGCTTTCCCAGCTGCTTCCAGCATCCTGTGACTGACGTTGCTGGGCAGGAAAAAAAGCAAACATGCAGACTCAGCAAATTTAAAGTCAGGTGAATGTAAAATGAAGCAGTTGATAGTCATTAGCAAACTGCTCAGCACGGCACAGGCTTCTTGAAGTACTCTGGGGGACAGTCAGGGGTGCAAGAAGACCCTAGCCAAATCCTCCTGACTTTGCATTCTCCTTCAGCAATCCCACCACAGATAAAACTAGTATTACCAGCTCATCTTCCTATCCAAAATTACAGCTTTTATGTTCCTAATTTAAGGGCAGCTTCTGCCTGCCCTTCACCTGTGTTTGAGGTACGCTGACTGCTGGGTCTCTGGTCTTAGTGTCATGGAATAAATAACAAAGCAGTGAGCTGCCCAGTTCCAGGATAGCTGGAATCATCAGAGAGCATTTCAGGTGACAGAGGGAGGAATACTTCAAGCTTCTTCACTTGAGGGAAGGGAAAGAGCATGGAGGAACCTCTGAATGAGAAGAGCTGGATTTCATCTAGAGCACTGTATTGCAAATTGACCTAACTCAGCTGCTCTCACTTCTGTAGCCAAAGAGATTATCCCCCCTGCCTGAGGTACTCTCTGTGCTTCCAAGAGTTCTCTTCTGCTGCTGTTGGGTGTTTGAGTATCTGTTGCCCCTGTGCAACGGGAGGCACTTTCCCATGCACCTCCCAGGGCAGCCCTCGGAAGGGACCCCGAGAGCCACTGCTTATGGAGGCGGTGGGGGATGGCCAGGAGTAGAGGGGTCAAGGGGCCAAGCTGAGGGATGTGCCCTAGGAGGGTCTAGGAAGAGACTCCATTAGAAAAGAGACAGAGGTCTGCTTTGGGAATGGCTACAAGGATTGTTGGCTCCAGGGTCTCCCAAGCTGATTAACTTCTGGTGTGGTGTAAGCTCATGTGTTTACCTTCTCAGGAGATGAAAAACAGAGTGAGGTTTTGCAGCACTCAGATTCCCTGAATTTTTTTAAGATTTTGATTAATCATGAGGCATTTTGGCAGCCTCCTTGGATACTCCATCACCCCTATTTAATCAGTCACCATCTGAGTGCTTACTCTGCCTGGTCTCAACTGGCAAGGCTTGACACTGCAGGGGAATAGGTGGGCCTCAAGGTGCTGGGGAGGCAGGCAGCTGGCTCTGCTCAGGGTCTGTGCCAATAACCCCTTGGTTTCTGCAAGGGGATATTGTCTCATGACAAATGCCCTTACATGGATGTAGAACATAAAATAACCTTAATTTGTATTCTGTGCAGTCACAGTTGTTTTGTGTGGCTCAAGGAAATAAAAAGAGCCAGATTTCATGGGCCTGGAGGTAATCAGCATTAAAGCTGAACAATTATGCCATCAGTATTACAACAATGAGGTTGTGGAAGTATTGCCAGATAGATTATAAAAGTGAGTTTTCACTGTGCTCTTCAGCTCTCTGAGTGCTTCTGCTGTGCCAGGTAAACGGACAGTGAGGGACCCCTGAACTGTCTGTGTCTTCATTTACAACTTAGTGCAGACCAGGTCGAGACTTTCTAAGCAAAAGTCTCTATGTGTCATGTTTTGTGATGAGAGAGGTTTTGGAGGATGTGAACTGGGTAATCTTTCAAACAAATGGGAATGCACTCCAGACATGCACTCGACAGCACATGGGACCACATCCAGATAGTGCAAAGCAGCCCCCCCTTGAAAGGCCTGGTGTGTAGGTATGGCCCCACACATGCACCTTCCACTTTCCACTCAGCAAGTTTGCTCACTGGGCAAAGATACACAGCCAGTGCTGAACTGGTCAAAAAGATAGATACTCTTTTCCGGTACCCTCTGCATGGTGGAGGGCTTGTTTAGTTCCAAAAGGTGCTGTGTGGTACCTCTTGTTAGCAAAACAGCTTTTCGTGTGTTTTACTGAGATGGCAAAGCTGCCTCTGTACACAGAAAGTACAAACATGATTTGCAGAACAATCTTTTTTCTCACACAGAATGGAAGCTGTGCTTCAATTTCTCTTCTAAATATTTCCTTGTCTAAACTAGGAAAATTTAGCATTCTTCCTTCCAAAAAATTAATCCCAGGAATATGCATAAAGATGCCACTTTACAGACCTTGAATAATAATATAGGACACTGATTAGCCAAACAAAGTAAAACCTAGCATGTCTGAAAGAACAGGATTGGCATAAGAATAAAGAACGAGAGCTTCTACAGTAATGTGTCTCTTATTTTATGTCTTACAGTGTAGCAGCATTAAAAAATGTACAATTCCCTGCTGTTTGCAAGTCCATTTGGATTTCCTGCATTTGGGAGCATCAGGTTTCCATCATCACTGCGTATCCATTCCTTGATTTCCTTCTGTGGCAATGCCTGTGGCTGGTACATGCACAGTATCAGAAGTGTCATCTGTCTCTTCTTCAGTAACTGAAGCAGATTTTCCTACCAATCTTCTCTGTGCACCATCTGCCATGGGGATATAGTCTTCTAATTACCTGATTTTGCATTCACAGCAAGAGGCTGATGAGCTGATTCCTTTCTGATATGTGTTGAAGACTCTTAGTGGTGCTGTATTTACATGTTAAACAGTGTCAAAAGTATATAGTGAGTTGCAGTGTCTTAGATCTTGGGCATTTCCATGGGAGGATGGAACATGGACTGGCTGAGAACAAGCAAAGCTCATGTGGGAATTGTTCAGCAAGCTGTGTGTGCAAGAAAGCTGTCAGCTGTCTTGCCTGCCTCTTCCTCTCTCAGGCATTACATAGTCAAATCTACACAGTAACAGTAATCAGATTTTGGGTGCACTGTAACCATTCTTTCTGATAAAGAGATAAAGCAATTTGTCTCTCATTCATTGTTACAGCTGAATGACATGAAAATAATAATGAAGCTGTTGGTGAATAAGCAGCTGAGACAGTTGCAAGTTTTAAGCTACATGGCATTTGGTGAGTTGGGAAAAAAAGGCTTATTCAGATAACCAAACATTCAGTTAAATGCCATGCAGACAGCTTGAACTGTGTGTCCTGGGATCCCTTTTTCTCACAATTCCTGAGCAACTAAAACAGTGAAGGAAATTTTCTTTAGAGATTTCCCTCATGGACTTATTCATTAGTTTAAAAAATATTAACATTATCAGGAGAACATTAGAGGAACTAACTGGAACAAAATTGTTATCCAAAAGAACACTCACGGGCTCTACTCCTCGAAACCCCATGTTTGTTTTGCAGCTGTCAGCAGTAGGAGAGGTACGTGTGATGTGAAAGATGCTGGAGAGATGCTCACTGATGTTTCCTGATCAGGCCTGTAGCTGGGCCAGACAGATGTGTAGTGAGACTTTTTTTGCCAATAATTATACAACCAGCACTGATTTGTCTTGAACAACTCTCAAGCTGCTAGGACAGGCTGTTCACACATGAGTTCAATAATGGCCATGGACAAAAATATCCCTCATGTTTTACTTGTTGCTGGCTCCAGCTGTAGATTGCTCAACAATTCTCCTGTGTCCATCTTCAGACTAGAGAAATATCAAAACTCTGCTCAGCCAGTGCCCCTTAAAAATTCTGAAGAGCCAGTGGAAAATACCTAATGAATAAATTGTGCCTATGTGAATTTTGGTATTTTGATGCTGCCATTTCCCTCACGCTGCTGTACAGAGCATAGTAAGGGTAGAGAAAGTCACACCAATGAGGACAAGAAGCAAGGAACAGGCTACTCATTCCTCTTGCAGCTCCTGTAGCACAGATACTGCTGTGTCCTCTGCTGGTACTTCCAGGCCTGCAGCAACCCAAGTTCCCTCACGTGCTCTACTATTACTTTCTATCTATCTGAAATAGTGAAATTATTTGAGGAGAGAAGATTATTCTTAAGCCTTAAAAAGTTGAAAATATAATCTTTAATACACCATTGAAAGCTTGGGACTTCCATGTATCTTACCTTGAGCTTTAGCTCTTCAGTCCCCCATTCCGATTTGTATCTTTATGGGTACTACTGTGATAAACCAGCACACCACAGTGGCTCAGCAGCTCTGATCTGGGTTTGTCACTGTTGTGTCAAGAATGACATAGACTCTAAGACATTTAGAAGGTAATGGTAAAAAGCTTCATTTTATAAGAAAAATTTTTAATATACCATAGTTTGCTACTTGATTGGTCATTTGGTTAAAACACTATCACCATTGGTTAACTAAGAAATTACCCTAAGGGGAAAAACAACTTACTCAGAAAACACTTGATGTAGATTGTTTTGAATTCTCCATTTCTAGCTCCCTACTGTTTCCCAGATGGAGCTGTGGGAAAGCTTATTTAGATTTCTCCTTCTCTGACTAGACTGTGCATCTACAGAGGTTTACACATCTAATAGAGGAATGGGAAAAGGGGTTTACTCCTGTTTCTAAGTTCTTGGAAGGGTTTGGGCCATTGCATTGTGTGCAAGGGGAAAGTTTGCAATAAAACATGAGATCCACGATTCCTGGATTTGATCACTTAATTAAGCAACTAGAGACAGGGTTCAGATCACAGATCAGGACACTTGTGCCTACAGGTGTTCTAGGTGCCCAAGGCCCTCTATGGGCCTTAGTGATCAGACCGATACAGCAACTGGGTCGACGGGCATTTCAGACACCCAAATGTGATCACCAAAGGCTCTGCAAGTCCTGATTGACCACACCACCACTGACAATGGGAGGACAGCAGACACCCTCACCTCTGGAGACCCCTGCTTTTTGGTGTTTGGTTCTCAGGGACAAATTCCACCTTGGGATCTGCAGATGGACCTTGCTGCCTTTCATGGGCAGTCAAGAGGGGCTGGAGGCTGGAGCACACACACTGGCCAGGACACAGTGTCCTGAGACATGACCATCCACGTTCTCACAGCCCAGATTAGCTGTCCATGTGCCTGCTCTCCCCCCAGAGGACTTGCAGTTACAAGCACCAGATAGGTCATGTCACACTGCAAGAACAAGAATGACAGCACCAAGATCTGGAACTCAGGTTGTGGGTAGGAACTGCAAAACCACACTGAGAAAACTGGAAAAAAGAATTGTCCTTTAAATTAATAAAACATGTCAACCACAATAAACAGAGAGCTTAATACAGATCTGAATGCATCAAATAGAATAGAACTAGATGGAAAAATCAATTATGTGTTCTACAGAACTGAAATAGAGACCTGGCTGGAAGTCTTCCAATGGAAAAAATTTACTTGCAAAACATTAACTGTAGTCAATTGTCTTGAGGATACTTTTGGCCTTCAATTAATAAAATCTACTGAAGGGAAAAAAATGGAGATATAATTTTCATAACATTGAACATTTTTCTATTTGGACATCATCAGTCTTTTTCTTTGTACTATGACATATAATCTATTCCCAGAAGCTTATTTCAATCAAAGTCTTCATTTTTGTTAGTATAAGATGTTTTAAGATGTTTTAACCACCTTGTATTTTTTCACAATTAGGATTCATTTGCAATATTCATTCTGGAATGAAACAAAGCCCTCAAAGAAGTAAAATGTCCTCTGCAATGAAAACTGTAACTTTTGGATTAGCTGTTTATGTTCCTCCTGAAATATTTTTACTTCCTTGCTTTTCTTATATTTATCTTATAATGTATGCCAGCTTTTGAAATAAAAGCACAGTTGTTGACTAGGACATTCTTCTCACACCTTATAATATGTCTGCACAAGAACGCAAGCAAATTTTACACTCCTTGATATATACCATGTTCCTAGAAATAGTTGTATGATAAACATGTGTCTAAGTAACTCAGATTTATTAAGTCCTGCCAGAAGGTTTGAAAAGCTCCATTATATTATTTATTGATTTATATTTATTTTTTCTTCTATTTGTTCATCCCTAAGACTCGGGCTGAAAATTTCCCCAGTCTGTACAGAATCCTTCATGGAGACAAGGCAAATATCTACATTTCTTAATTGTTGGTCTAGATTTTTTTTTATAGGAATAGGAATGAAAAAGTACACCCACAAGACCAGCACAGAACTTCTCTAACAGAGATTGGATATCTGATGATAGAAAAAATGGTGAAAATTACTGTTTGAGAGGTTTCAGGGGACAGAAGAAAGACAAGAGGCCAAGGACAGATGACATTTCCTCAAGAAAGTCATGGTCAGAGTGCAAGGGTGAACGTCCTGATTAGGGTGGTGACTAGCCTGGCTAAAACAGTGGCTTCAGGAGCTACAGGGAAACAAAAGTTGTGGAAACTATATGGTGTGAATTAAGTATAAAGTATGAAAAAGAGAGGCAAGGCTGAGGCAAGAGAGAGGCAAGAACAAGCCAGGAACAAGGGGGCAGGACTGTGG
Organism: Irena cyanogastra; assembly: GCA_013397155.1. NCBI lineage: Eukaryota > Metazoa > Chordata > Aves > Passeriformes > Irenidae > Irena > Irena cyanogastra. The sequence continues at coordinate 202,329 of VWZV01004339.1, forward strand.
TGGCTTTGCAACTGGTGGTGTCCTACAAGGTTCAGGACCCAGAATTCACACAGAGAAGTAGCATATTTATCTGACAAGCTGACAAGCTGACAGAATGCCCAGGCTTTGGGGACATGCAGGTCCTTCCAGAGGACACAGCAAAGAAAAGCACAGCACACATCGAGCAGTAGCTACCAGGTGACACCTAGAGGAAGAGGAATAATCCCTTTGATAGAAGCACTAGTAGAAAGAAAAAGGCCAGGGAACACCCTGCCTCGCTGCTCAATGATGTTGCAGCTGTTGGCAAAAGACTTAAATTTATTCCCTTTTTTTTTTATCAGTCTTTGCTGCAACCATGTAGCCAGTTAGTTAGCTACGTATTAGGGAAACAGAGGGAAGGCTTTGTCTTTAGTAGTTAATTTTAATAGTCTCAATTTTTTAAAAAATCATTAGCAAGGAAATAAGTAGCACTCAGCATGGAACTGTCAGAAATAAAGTGATTTTCCCTCTAGGGTAAATAGCAGGCTTTGTGGGGGAGGGCAAGCTGCTTCATTTTAGCCAGGCGCTGAATGCCACGTTTTGCCGTTTTCATAAGCAGGGCATGGAAATGTGGTGTTGATGGAGGGAGTGGGCATCTTTGAGAGCAGCCTACACAAATAACTGTGAATACTTTTAGGGTGAAACTTTTAGAGACCAGAGAAGAGATAAGGGATCCCTTATCTGTGTTCCTGTGACTTCACATGCACATAAAATATTATTATTTCTTATTATATTTTGCATTCTGTTCTTGTCCAGCTTTGAATCCCACACTGTTTTTTCTTGTCTAATTGACACTGAGTTCAGTGCCTGCTGAATTATATCACAAGGGTTTCTTAGTTCCAAGTGGCATCGAGATCTGACAGCCTCTTTTGCCAGAGGAGTTTCTTTCTTCTTTGAAGTCATTACATTCAATAACACAGGAGACATGACAAGGCAGAGAGAAGGAATTGCAAACGAGAGAACTCCAGACTCCACAGAATCCATAGCAAAGCTGACAACTGAACCCAAATCTCCTGGATCCCCAGAGAGTATCTCATGTGAATGACTATCCTATTAATCATGGGGGCAGGACAGGCTGTCATGAGCCGCTGATGAGCCTCACATCAGCAGCTGCCATCTTCTCTCTTTCTCAAGTTAAGTGAGTACAGGAGCTATTGGACTGAGTCTTAATTGTTAAAGCCCAGGAATTACTCCTGAGGCTCCAACATCCCAATGAATGCAAAGTTTTGATCTCAGCATCGCAAGCTAATGAGCCTTTCAAAGCTCCCCTCAGGTTGTCTGGAGCCACTCCCCAGCCACAGACTTAATTTTCTCTATACACTCTGAAAAATGTAGTCTATTTAATATTCTACCCACAAGCTGGCTTGAGGCTACTTGAAGCTATTGTTTAAGGGTTTTTTCCGGTCTGTTAATTATACCTAAAATTGGCAAACTACCATTTCCGATGTAAAGCTACATGTGATGTGTCCCTAAGCCAAATCACATACTATCTTAGCCTGGAAAGCTGGCAGCTAGCAGCCAAACACAGCAAAAACTGGCCTTTGGAGGTGTCCCCTGCGCATATGTGTAGGCAGCAGCAAAGACAAAATGAGGAGGTGCCAAAAGGGCAGATTCTGCAGCACTTGTTCAGTTTTTATGGCAATCCTTTGCTCAGGGAAAACTCGTATTTGTTTTAGGGAAGTGAAGGCTTTGGAGCGTGGATTTGCAGCACTTACAGGCAGACGACCCCTGGGGAAAGATCCTCTCTGTGCCACCTATCTATGATTGATGGCTAACACCAGGTTGTGCTGCTTCTCACCCCGCCGAGCGATGCGGGCACCCTGTCCCAGTGCAGTGAGAGTCCCTGGGGTGTGGGGACAGCCAGCAGCAGGGACACCTCCCGCAGCCCAGCGGCGCCGGGCCCAGCGGAGCCCCGGGCAGGGAAGGCGCTGCCCCGGCTGTGTGACACACACGCTGCACACCGTGGGGCAAAGCCGCGCTGAGCCCAGCCCTCCGCATGCCCTCCTCACACACTGCACCCTCAGCATCGCTGCTTTGGAGAGGCAGGAGGTCCTGCAGGGGACAGCTGGCCCCAGGGAGACCCGGCTCACACAGGAGAGCTGTCCCCACAGGAAAGGGGATCTGCTCCCAGGGCTGCCCAAGGGCGGTCGGAGCCTTGGCCTCCTGCCGGCCGTGAGCCCCAGCCTGAGGGGACAGGGTTTGCACTGCCCTGTGATGGATCCTGTCATGCCTCAAGGGGAGGCCACCAACTCTGCAGGTCCCTGGTAGCCATGTTCGCTGTCAGTGGTCAGGGGAACCAGAGGAGAGGAAAAGGGCAAGGACTCAGTGCTGGCCGTGAGATAAAGGGAAGGACAACTCCAAGAATCGCTCTGAATTCATGCATTTTCCTGGGGAACCGCCATACGTGGCTACCAAGGCCTTACTCATGGGAGACAAACAGCCGAGTCTCTCTTCCCAGGGTGACAAATCTCCAGCAAAATCCACACGGATTTTGAACCTTTGTTCACACGGAGTTTTTGAACCTTTGAAGGCTTGTGCACCTTTCTCCTGCAGCCCACACAGCTGAGGGACAGCTCAGGCCTAAGCAGCCATGACTTTTAGTTGCTGAAATAAGAAACCAGAATGGAATAAAAAATATTTTCATTTTGCAAAGTCTGAGGTGAATATTTTTTTACACTTTTTGCAATTTGTGGAATGTTTTTGAAGTATTCCATCTCTTTGGTAGTTTACCTTTTAGTTTCTTATTTGCTGCCAAATATAATAGACTAGGTGGTGGCCACAGAGTAGCAGTTTTCCCCACTTTTTAAAATTTACCCTTGTTGCCCTAAGCTTTCAAGACATTATAAAAATGTGGAAGTTCTGAAAAATTAAAGAGTGGCAGAAAGAAAATTAAAAGTGATGAGTGAGGAGAAGAACAGGGGTTATTTAAGAAAAAAAAATCAATAGGTTCTCATCTGGCAAACGGGTGTTTTCTCAGAAATCTGGACAGACTGAATGGCAATCACAGGGCCGCCCTCACAAAGTTTTGTGCAGCCTCTGACTCCACTGTCAGATCTGCTGTACAGGGGCATGAAATGATTTTGTGGCACAACATTTGTGCTTTAATTACACGTGCATTTCATGCCATGAAGCAAAGAAATCTGAGGCAACTTCATTTAGCCAATTACTCTAAGATTGGGGTTAGTGAAGTCTCTTACATAAATATTTCAGAGCCTATGCAATCCATTTCCTTCTTTGCACAAATAAACCTCTCTCTTCTGTAAAATTTTGCACACAGAAAGAAAATTGGCTAGAGCGAGTCCCCTGGTAAAAAGGCTGCTTTCTGCAGCTACTCACAAGAGATGTTTTATGAGCAAATCTATAAAGTTGTGTGAAACAACACCCCAGCCCCAACAACAAAACAGGGTGAGCTGGCTGGATCTTGGGCTATGGCAAATTGATGTGGAGGGGGCTGGCTGGGTCAGCAGCAGCCAGTGTGGTGGCAGTGCCATTCTGGGGGATCCCTGGTGGATTTGGGGACCATGGCTGCACAGGCACTGCTGGAGGGCTCGCAGGGGACTGGGCAGCCTGGCAATGCAAAGCTGCTTTCCCAATTTGACAGCTGTGACTGGGCTCAGGCTCAGATCCAGCTCCATGCTTTGGTAGTAAAACTGCAAATATAACAGAAATACAGAATTTAACAAAAAAAAAAGTTACATTTTCCTTCCCATCTTAGCAAATTTTTCAATTAAATGCTTTTTTTGTAGAAAATTGCAGAATTTTGATCACTGCTTTATATTAAAAGCCTGTAATTCCCTTGTCACCCTTGCGTGATGCAGGATTGAATCCACCATGATCTGGCAAAGAGCAAGGGAGGGGGAGAGGAAAGACATGACAAAGGTGTCCACATATTCAGGCATTTACCTCTTAATGAATATATCTGGAGCAGTCAGCATTGCTGGGAAATAAAATAATGTAAGAGAATTTAGAGGGCAACATCTGTTTTAGTGTCAGAATTCGTTAGTGAAGAAAAGGGGAACGCAGGTACACCAGGGGGATTTGCAAAATCTGAGATTACAAGCAAATGTGTCATTCAACATACACTATTTCCTGGTTTTTGCAACTTTGCTTGAGAGACGAAAAGAATTTGAGTCCAGCTAAAGAGTGTATGTGAGTCTTAGAAGTATTATGGTACTCATTATCCTTCATGGAATCCTCCTTAATGATTTGTTCTGTGGCCATATAACAGATCACAAATGCAATAAAAGTGGGAAATACTGAGTTAAAGCAATGTCTGGCACACTGATGTCATCTATACAATAAACAAATGTCAATGTGCAGCTATAAATAATCTCTTTATCATAATGTTGAATTGATCCTATACCAGATGTATACACACTTCATGAAAATTCCTTAGCTTTGAAGAAAGAGGACAATAACCTGTAACATAAAGCTGTACGAATGTCTATGTGTGTGTGTTTCCTATGGGTAGCATATGCTATGGTGAGAGGGCACAGGGCTGTCGTCTTTCCTGCAGTCAATGGCTCTGTGCCAAGCACGACACTCCTGCCAGCACGCAGACTGCAAGGATCACTCTGGGCTGGTAAAGACCTCACCAGTGACAGGAGGGTCCTTGGAAGCATAGAAAAAACTTTATAAAGAACACCTCATTTATGAGAGAGATGTAAGCACACCTGAGCTTTCCCTCTCCAATGCAAAGTGAAGTACAGTGTGATGAAACACCACATGAACATACATCTGTGCTGAAATACCAGTCTTGGGCATCTAAATCCATCCTTTTGTTTCAGACCTCTTTTTAATGCTGTTTATATGAGATATTTCTGTACAACAGGAGCTTTTACATTGTAATGATTGCATTTAAAAAATAAAAAAACCCCATTTCATCGGCCGAGCAGCATCTTGGAGCTGACTCAAGCCAATGAGAATCTTTCCATTGACGTCATTAAGCTTTTATTCAGGCTCTTAATCTGCAATCAATCAGCCCTTAATATTATTTCATGCAGAGCTCCATGCCTTCGTTTGGTGATAGAAAAAGATGAGACCAAACACTTGTCCCAGCTAACAGTGCTGGCAAATAAGCCTGGGTCATGATTACATTTCCAGTGAGTCTTAGTCAGGAGTTATCCCAAAATGCATTGTTTTGCCTTTTCTCCTTTGTGTACATTCCTCCAGCTTCATGTTTTGGCTTTCATGCTACACTGGACTGCTCCTGCTGATCTAAGCTGGAGAGCTCAGTCCTGTGACATCCTGAGTGCTGCTGGGGACAGCCAGCCTGAGTCATGGGCTGTCTCCAGGGGCAGGCAGGTGTCCCAAAAGCAGGCTCTGAGATGTTAAATCCTCCTTCAGTAGCACAAGGTATTTGCTAACAGTGCTGAGACGTTGCGTGAGATGGTCACAGACAAAAATAAAGGCATAAATCCCCAAATCTTCCCTGGTCTCTCCCAGCAATGGATTCAGTACACCTCATTTAACCTTTCCCTCTCCAATGGCCATGGCTGGATTTTCTCTGCACAAGCTGCCAGAATAAAGAATGTTTGTCTAGGGGCTTTGATGACAGGGACTTTATCTCTTGTTATGTTCTGGTGGTCTTTCTGGTATGCTTTCATCATATCTTTTTTTAGAGGAGAGAGAATGGGAGCCTGGGTCTACTCCTGCAGGAACAGTTGCACAGAAGCATATACAGCTCAATGAATCACACACACCAGGACTATGATGTGTCTATAATGGGTGAAACTATTTTCCTCATGTAGCAGCAGCAAAGAACAGGCAAAAAGGAAGAACTGAAATGCAGGATGTTATCATAGGTGCCTGAAACATGGCCTGGTACACTGGACATTGAGAGGTTATCTGGAAGAAGAGCGACAGAAGGGAAGGCTGCACACCAGAAATAAGTTCAAACACATGCAAAACAGTGACTGCAGAGGTGCCAAAGATGGTGAGGTCCCAGGTGGGAATTGTGCCTCGCTGCTTCCTATTGGAAGTCTGTCACTTACATTTGGAAATCGTTCAACAAAGCCTTGGCTTTATTTGCTTCAGTGCCCAGTTGCCCCTGAAAGAATAAAAATTAACCAGCAACCCCATGAGGTCAGACAACAGGGAGAATGGTTTTAACTTTCAGGGACGGGGAATTCAGGATAGCTCTCAGGGGTAAGGGTACTGGAGCTACAAGTACTCACCTATACCTGAAGGTGTCAGAGTCTTGGCCCAGTCATAAACTGGAGGCCAGATGGACAGATTTAAAGGAATAAAGAGCACCCAAACAGAAACTGCAGGTCCAGAGAGTGTCCACATGCCTGAAGTAGACCAGGAGCAGAGGAGTAATCACTTCCATGTCTCTAACTTTGGTCTCATATTTTATTCATGCTGACTCCATCATTCATGCCATGGATCGAGGAGTGAAGTGTGCAGTCGGACAGGAAAGGAAACTCATGGACAAAGGGATGCAGGGCTCAGGGCTGGCCTGCTCTGCTAGCAGACAGCAGCTTTCCCCCAGACCAGGGGGCACACACTGCCCAGGACTGGTTTTGTGGACTTGAGAGGTGGAGGAGCCCCAAGAGCAGAACTGAGGGTCAGGGAGAAAGGAGAGGAGTAGTTAAGTTCAGAAGCATGCTTGAACTGTGGCACATCTGGGTGAGGGTAACATGGTCAGGGATCTCTCACAGGAGGTTTGCGTGATAAAGAACCTTACTGTATCTGTAGTTTCATTGCAATGCTAAACATTAAATACGTGCCACTTAAGGCTTAATTTGAGGTGAAACCATAAATTAAATTTTTCTCATCTGTCACCATTCATTTTTTCTGGGAAGATATAAGTATATACAAGTCAGAGCTGGAAAATGAGGAGTAATTGATGGAGCAGCCAGAGGGCTTTGTTGTAGCCACATTCATTTCGTGCTTGTGAATTATACCAACAACAGCAAATGGATTTATATTAGTAGCACATTCAGGATAATCTCTTGGTGTGTAGAATATGTATCAGGTACCCTGATACTACAGATTCTGTAGAGATATGCTTTATCAACAACACACAGCTTTGTTTCTGAATTAAAGCTGAATATTCCAGGTGCTCTGCAAGAAGGTCTGGAATAAGCCTTTGCACTATAAATCACAGGAGAGCAATAATTTTAGCCTTTTACAATGAGAAAGCTTGTTCTGGGAAATCTTTCCCTCTTGAAGGCCCCCTCTTGACTTTGAGTAGTTTGGGCTTGCAGATCTCCCTAAATTTCTAGGCTAGAATTTACAGATAAAAATGTAAAAACTAGGTGTCTGTCTTCAACATTTGTCCCAAGTGTGAATATAATATGACACTAAGGCAATGATGCTCAGCTGTGATGGGGGGGGCGGGGGAGGGGGGTGTGAGACCTTTTCTCATGTGACTTAAGGCCACAGGAAATTGAAAAGTTTAAGCTGAGAAGGGACAAAATAGGGTATGTGTAATAACATTGCTCCCCTCTGGCCTCAAGGGACCTGTTGATAGCCTGACTGTGTCACAAGGTTCCTGCCATTTCAGGTGTCCTTGGAGTCTTGCCATCTGGACATGCAAGAAATGCAAATGTCAGTTCACAGGACACAATTTTCTTCCTTTCAGCACAGCAGGAAAAGAAACTCACTTGGAAAATGTGAAATATATATAATTAATGAAAAAGTATCCAAAGTAAGTAATTGTATAAAATCTCATGATGTTAAACATCAAAGTGTTTGTATCTGGTTGAACAGACTGTATTCAGAGGTGTATCAGCCCTACAGCCGGATAGGTCAGCCTTTTTTCAGCATTGTAAAACTATTAAAAATGGACGATACCCCAATTTTCCAACCTATTAATGCTGCTTGGCCAACTTGAGTTGAATTAATCTGATAAGTAAACAGCTGCAAAGTGGTGCTGGTTGTGTTGGAGCTCAAAATCTCTCTGCCATGCAAACGAGAGCTCCATGATAGAAGAAGGAGAGGGATCACAGCCTGCCTGGGAATGCAGGAGGAGTGTGTGGACTCCAGGCAGCCCGGCATGGGAGGAAGGCTGTGCAGCCTGTGCTCAACCTGCCACCCTCGGCTGCAACAGCAACAGCAATTGCTGGGTCAGCTGCACCGTGTGAAAGATTCTGAGGAAAATCATTGTGAAGCTCTGCAAAGAACTGCCTTGTTTCTGACTCGCTTACTAACTAGAAAAAGAAGAATTAAAAAGTAATCATCTATCTGGGCCAAATGAAGGAAGAGGATTACTATGCAGTGTCCAGGGCCCAGAGGTACCTGGACAAACATTTCTGCAGAGGGGATTAGCACAGCTGGGCTCATGAGCTGAGTTTCCAGCTGTTTGGCTTCCCCCATCTCTGGCCTCCCCAGGTTGGGACACCTGCAGTAAGCTCCTGGAGCCCTGTGGTCAAGTACTCTGGCTCCCAGGGGGGCTTCTGCTTTTGGGCAGAGCAGCTCACCAGCCTGGGGCAAGCTGCAATTCACTTGGACCCTAAAACTGATAGCAGGGAGAAAGACAAGCTTTTTAACTGGTCCTGTCCAGCCTTTTTTTCCCAGCCACCAGAAGGTGAATTAAGGAGGATTGGGGTTGCACTGTTATTCTTCTAGATAAATGCTACTGACGTCTGGGCACTCTTGGCTGGCAGTTCTTTTGGATTTCTACTGTATTTGCATATTTTAAGCTCAAGAAAAACAGCTGAGGTCACACGCTAAGTACTTTCAGCAAATCTCAGGGAAGAAAACTAACCAAAACCAACACAGGACTGTCTAATAAAGGTGCCTTTAGGAGATGGCTATCTTAGCATGCTGCCCACTGGCCTTGGGCAAGGAGGGGCACACTGAGATGGACATGGGCATCAGTGTGTCAGGGAGAGCTGAGCCGACTTGCAAAACTGTGCAGCTCCTGTGAGGCTGCAACCAGGGGCATTTGCTGAGCCCCTCCGGGCTGTGTCTTAGATGAGCTCTGGGTTTGGCCTCTGCAGGCCCCGCACTTTGCAAAGGCATGCTATAAATTCAGCCAGCATGTCAGCACGGCCTGAAGGCAACCAGCAGGGAAACAACCCCAGCTCTGGCTTTTTTGCTCTTTCTAAATATATGGGCAGTGACAGGTGTAAAATTACACCAACCAAGCAATAACTCAGACCTGTTTGAGTGCCAATTATGTGTCTTTTTACAACATTGGGCCTCTGCCTGAACACATCATTTAGGAGAAAAATGTGTTGTAAAAGTGTATTCACTCTAAAGAATGCTATAAAAAATGATTCTTAATATTGGTCTCACTTGTTTAATCTTCAATCTTTTCCTCTGCTCCTCTCTCATCCTGGGATAAAGGAGTTTTGGATACCCTGTGTTTCATGCACAATCTTGTAGGGTTAGCGAATAGGCCATCGAAAATAAATATACATAAATCTTAGCCATGTATGGTCTCCAGACGGGGAAAATGGCTTACAAAACCCAGAAAGATGACCACCCATAAAAAAAATGCTGGACACTATTATTTTGATGGCAGGCACTCAAGCTGCACAGCGCACAGCACAGTTTACAGAAGAGACTGCTGATTGAACACACTGGCTTGGCAGGCAGAGCAGTGCCCAGGGCATAGGGTCAGGCTGGGTTATGGACTGGTGCTGCTGATTGCCACCAGAACTAAGAGTTCAGCCTATGTTATTTGGTTAATAACAACTAAAACTTAAGTTTAGATGGTGGGATCCTGTCTCTAAAACATACAAGTGTGGATTCTGTCCTTTGCTAACAGGAATGCTTTATGGATGAACTCGCTCACTTTGTGGGTGGAACCACTGCCTCCTCTGAGGCATGGGGGACTTCCGTGGGCAATTAACAAAACTCATCCATGGAAGCAGGCTAGAAGAAGATAGGCAAGGATGATGTGCTCATGAGTCTCAGAAAACCACACTGGAAGTGACCACAGACGTAGTACAGGAAGCTGAACTTAACACAAAGAGGTCCAGAGGGTGGCCTACATTTTAGATAAACAGCTGTATCTGTTGAGTGGGTCAACTGGTTGTGAAAATGGCCTTTCCTAAATTGATTAACAGGTAATATTGTCTTCCTGAGCCAGCCACATCAGCATGGGGGAAGCCAATTCGTGGTTCAGCCCCACTTGTGATTTCAGGACACTGCTGTATTGCTCTGTTATATCAGAATTCCATGCAATGTCAAATACTTACTAATAAGTAAATTTGATACTAAACATCAAACCCTTCTTGAGTGAAGCATCTGAAAGAACTTGGTCAGAAGATATTTGAGTCATGACAATTCCACACGTCTGCAGATGATCAAGGGAACTAATGTGAAACCACAATTTCTTTGCAAACTTTCCAAAGCACTGCATAAGCCTCTGGAAACTCTTTCACCTTCATGCCCCCAAGTTTCTATCCAGGCTCTTCCCCCTCATTTCCTTATCCCTTGGGTTGCTCTCAATCATTGGTGGGACTCAAGTGAGCAGAAAAGTCATGTGCTTATTATTGTTAATATTTTGTACAGCTGAAGGGGGAAGGCTGAGCCCATATTCTTGAACAGAAGCACGCAGAGTGATTCAAAGCACATCCATGCTTTTATTTGCATGTTTATAATTATATTACATGCAATAACAACATCTTATAATGTGGTATTATAATAGTAAAATATTTTAATATTTTTTATTATTACATATAGTGGTATACTTTTATATTGAAATGTGTAAGCTTATATTATTTAGCCAACCAGTGTAAACACTGAAGTCTTAAACTAGTTGAAACGTATCAGATTAATGTGGCAGTGCTTTCTCTTGTGGCACAGACATATTTGTGAGGAATCATTTGACACATGCACTTATTCTGCTGAGAGACAGTTTTCTTTTCCTCAGTCTGCAGAAGTTGTTTCTTTCCTTACAAGTCCTGCTTAAATAACACTTCAAGCCATTTAAAAATCCACACTGCAAGCACAGTCAAGGGGTGTAGAGCAGTGTGGAAGTCAGGGTGAAGAGAATGCAGCCAAGTCTGGGGCTCACACAGACATCGCTGTGCACAGCTACCATGAGAGGCACCCATTTTGGTAAGGGAGCTGCAGAGCAGGGCCCAAAGGCTACACATTCCCATGTACAGCAGAAAATGCACATTTGTTAGCATGAAGAAATAATCTGCACTAAGTCTCAGACAGATATTCCCTGGGCTGCTAGATTCTGCTAGCTCCTTTTAAAATGAGGTGTCTTGCTGTAGGCTTTTTGCATGTGAATTCATGACAAAGCCTGAGGTACCTGCTCTACTTTGACCTTCTCAATATCCTCCTGGCTTGGGGCTGCCTTTACCCTTTCTTCATTTACTCCCAATTCACAGCAACCTCATTTCAGCTGCGGATAAGAAGATGCTTCCAAACTCTTGAGCATTTCTGAGTATCATCATCATAATTTCTGAGCATCATCACAACCCTTCCTTCCCTTCCACTGCCATTTCCAAAGACCAAACTAGAGGTTTATCTTTTAGGCCAATTTATATTTCAAATTTGTATGAATGAAAACAACACAGCTAGAACAGACTCAGTGGAACAATCAGACACTGAAAGACATTACCTTTCTCCATGTGAGGAACTTGGCTGAAAGGCTTATTTCTCTCCCAGGCGTTACAGAGGGAAGTGGGGGGAGAGTTGCAGACTTCTGGATCTGGGACATTCAGGATTCTCAGGACTCCGTCAGGTTCAGATGTAGCAAATTGGTGGACAGTGGTACTGAGTATCTTTTAGAAACCTAAAAAATACAGTCAGCGTAATGGTCCAGTGGTTCTGAGGCAGTCAGCAATTAACAGTCCCCTGGGGGAAAGCCGGCGGTAATTGGTTTTTAGAACTGATCAAACTGGGAGCAACATCAAAAACCAGATTATGAGAAGGAAGGAGAGTGCACTTGTGAAAGGAGATTTTAATTACTGTAAGTGGGCAACAAAAAGGCTGCAATAGCTGTTTGTCTTACCTGACTGCCTTGTAAAGGCCAAATCCTGCAAATATTTCACCACAGATGTGTTCTGTAGGATGTCCTGGCATCGGCTTGGATCTATTTGTGGAATACCTGATGAAATAATTATGTGTTTCAGGTCTGTAGAGAATGCTGGTATTAGAGGCAGTACAAACTAAAATGCCTTTTATTCAAAAAGCTTTGGCTTGTTAGTGAGATTGGACCAGCAGATGGTAAATACTAGCTTGTAATACAGTATAATGCAGCTTGCTGCAGAAAAATGTAACATAATTTAATGTGAGAGTAAGGAACCAATCAGTCAGAGCAATGAGCAGGGAAGGGATTGAGAGTATTACAGAAAAATCATTGAAACCATGAGGCCAGCACACAGCTGCAGTAATAAAGTCTGTCATAAAGTGGAAGGGACTGTAAGAGGGGACTTAGTGTAGATGGTATTAGTCAGAGCCCCATCTGCTCTAAGCCCCACACCATGTAAGGGAAATGTTAATGCCTCAGAGGGGCACAGGGCAGCTCAGGGTGAGGGCACCTATTTTACTACAAGGTTTATAGGGAGGAGGTGACCTACATGGAGGTTCCAGTGCTGCACAGGGTGCTCCCCTACAACAGACAGGGAAGTAGGAATGCAGCTGAACCCAGGTTTGCAGCTGCCAAGCCTTCAAGTGTTTACATAGAGAAAAATTTCTTGTATTCTTTGCATGCTTTCTGTTTAATTGCAAGTAAGACCCCAAAAGATGTTTCATTATTTGTGTGACCAACCTGCAAACGTGGACCATCCCTGGTGCCCATATGTCAAGGAAGCATTTTACAAAGGCTTACTGGTTAGTGAGCTTACCTTTCCTTAAAGCCACCTTCCCCCCAACAAACAAAACAAAGATTGTTTTCTTTCCAGAGAAAACAATCAGCTTCCTCCAATTCCACAAAACCTGGGTTAGATTTATCAAGAGAAATATTGGAAGATCACTGAATTATTTAATACCATTATTCTGATTTTTTGGCAAAGTTCTTTCTCAGACAATCATGATTTTCTGATTTGTTAAGCAAAAAGATTCACTTTAGATGCAAAAGTCAAGCTGAGGTTCCCCTCCTTGTGTCTCATGCCCAGCTCCAAATGGCCTGAGACCAGGCTATGCCACATTACCCCTATGTAGTGCACGTCACTGTACCCCATCCCTCCACACCAGACACCCTCTTTGTCTTCTGTGGGATTGCAGAGTGATGAATGAGTGCAGAATCTGGCTGAGCAGGAATTAATGAGGTTTAATACTGTCTTTGGCTAGACACAGTGACCACCACTTGATAGCTGAAGAAACTATTACATTCCACAAGAAACCATATAATTAAACCTACAGGAACCTCCACATCAAACACAAGTATGTCACTACCCCAGATGAAAGTACACATGAGGCATAGAAGGGGGGAGAGTTTTTACTGCCTCTCTTTCACAAAGGCTTATGTGTTTGAGAAAGAGGTTGTGCAGCCAAGGGGAGCTAGTAGAGAAGATGTAAAAGAAGCCCTCAAAAAACCCCATCCCAATAGTGCATTATAAAAAGCTCTGCAAGAAAGAAAGGATGCTTGACTAGGTTAGAAGTGTAAAACAAGAGATTATCCCCTTTTGTCTAATTTTTCCTGTGATTTGTGACCAGTGTATACCCTTAGTGCATTAACAGATGTGTACCAAAAGGACTTTCCTCACTGTCACTTTTCCTTTTGAAGGAATAGTCCAGTATTCCTCATTTGGCTAAAAACTTAAGGTTAAAAAGGAGGTGCAATACTGCTGTTGCCTGAGATTCAAGACTGCAACTCAGCCTCTCTACCACCAACAAAAAAAGGAGCATGTGAAAAAAATTCTTGCTATTGAAGTCACTAGACCGGTATTCTGATTTCACACATGGAATATATCTGTTTAAGGAAGCAGATGCCAATTTTATACAGGCAGTCTTTAGAGCAAAACCACACTTTAAATAATGAGAGAGTGGGGAAGTGCATCAAAGGTTGGAATGAAACTCCATGTTATCATGAAAAACAGCTAGCAGAGCTCTGGATATATTCAGAACTGAATCTTTGTGATATTGTCTCAAATAAGTTAAGTGAGCGTGATGGAACTTTGCACACATTAATTCACTTCCCACAAATACAGAAACACAAGGCATCCCTGACTCTCTCCTTCTCCTGGACCCAGCCCTGGTTACCCAAGCTCATGTCCTGGGTGTGTGCACAACCTCAGAGCCACTCCTGGGCCAGCTCCCCACCTCTGCCTGCGTGCTCAGAATCCCTGGTGACACAGAGCTTGCTGCAGCTCCTGTGGTGTGAAGGCATCACAACAAGGCAACCCCACAAGGGCCAGAAAGGGCCAAGCCCACCCCCACAGGCAGGAGGAGGGCTGGGTGTCTGTGCTGCAGTAAAGCTGAGGGCAGGTCTGGAAGCAGTGCCACAGCTACAAAGACTTCTTCAAAGCCTTCTCACCATGGAATCTGCAGTCTGCCCTTAAACATCCAGAAGTGCAGAAGGCTTCGGGCATGGGGGAAGGATCTAGTGATGACATCTAGTGCTGGAAGGATGACTCCCTTCCCATTTCATGCTGCCTGAGTATATAGTGGGTTCATTCCCTCTCCTCATTAGCAAGAAGAAATCCATGGGTGTATGAGTGTCACCACTGAAGCTCCTTACAGCTGTCAGAGGCAGCAGAGGTGGTTTTTCTATGAGCAGTTAGATCAGTTTAGCTCCATTCTGCCCTCAGCACATCATCATGTGCTTATCAGATATCCAAAACCAACGTGGTTTAAAAGGGATCCCTACAGAACTGGCAGCCTTTAAGGGACTTTTATTTTTATCAATGTACTTCAGGATAATTATTCCAAACAATTTCCAACTAGGTTAAGAAAAATACCTCCACTCTTTATTTAAACTTCAGTTGCTAGTTTGTAGCAGTTTCTGGATTCATTGATCCTTGTGTGCTATAACAGTCTTTGATCTGACATTAGGTCTTTTCTTAAGGAGGCTCCAAGCAGCAGCCCAACTCAGTCCAGGACCAAACAAGAAGCTATGTCCTGAAACACTCACAATTGCATTCAGACTCATTTTGAAACATCTGCATAATCCAAGTACAGATCAAAGCCTGGATGCCTGAAAATGTTCCCCTGATGGTGAATGTAGGATTACAGTGGCTCCATACATCACACGACAGGTGGTAGGATCCTGAAGGATTGTATTTCTGGAATCACTTAGGTTATATGCCAGGAGGAATTTCACACATGAAACATATCAATCAAAAGAAGCCTTGAGTTCCACTTTGAGAGATGTAGAAACCTTTTGGTCCTCACCTGGCTGCTGCTGCTGCAGATCAGTGCTGGAAGGGCCTCTGGAGCCAGGACTGGGGCTTCAGTGCTGGACTCTCAGGCTGTGCTGCTGGCAGGGCAGGGACATGGATATGGCTCTGGATCAAAACATCCTGAGCTCATCTGGGCAAAGCACTTGAGTCAAGGAGCTCTCAGGCAGAGCGTGGCCTTGTAGTCAGACCCTATCTTTTATCATCCCACGGACCTTATCTTGGGGTGCTGTGCTGACTGATCTGCAAGTTACAACAGTTAAGGTAATTAAATTCTTTCCTGTCAATAAATTTTAGACCCCTTTAGGCTACTGCTTTCAATGATGACAAAGATAGTAGTTACTGTTTATGAAGCCAAGGTTGGTAACAAGCTACATTGTAAGGAAGGTTCCACTTTGGGGACAAATTTTCAGGGAATGTTCAAAAAAGAATGGTTTTCTTTATGTTCGACAGAAATTCCAGTGCCATCTCAGTACATATAACTATAGATCCATATATACGTATGTTAATGCACATGCATAAAAATAAATTTTATATATATGGGACTTAGTTATGTATTTGCAGTTATTTATAAAAGGCTTTTCCCACTAGACTAGTTCAGTACAAAAGATAATGCTCTTTGCATTGCATTTGCTTTAAATTTCACAACAGAAGGATGAAAAAATAATTTTCATTAAAACTTGAATATCTTTTGAAGGCTTGTTTAAGCTGCCTTTTATAGCCCACCCAGTTGCTGGAAATGGGGTTCTGTCAGACACAGGAAGTTACAGGGCACTGTCTTCATCAATGACAATCCCAGCACAGTTCCCTAGAGAACAATGTAAAAGCATTGTACTGCGTAAGCATAAACCCAGGATAAGTAGATTTAATGGGATCTTCCCCTGGCCTGAATACACACTCTTTCATCATGTGCTGTAAACAAAATGCAATCTATTTACTTTACCTAAATCTTATCAAGGAGCTTGAAGTGAAACTGTGGCAACTTCATGTAGAAATCATGGATGAAGAAATTGTGTACTCCCAGAAAACACGCAAAGAAAAGTCTGTGTCCTTCCTTACTTTGATGGGATGGCTCTGCCCTGCAGCTGACCTCCTACACTCATCTGTCATCGGGAAGGAACACTGATGTGTACCTGCATCTCTTTGGGAAGCGATTGTGAATGATACTCACTCTTGCTAAGAGAATAAAAGCAGGTTCAGGAACCCAGGCTTAAAAACTGGCCTTGGGACCGCATATTACTTCAGTTAGAAACAAGAACTTGGTGTCATGAAAAAGAAATTAAAAAAAGAGTGATGTTCACAAAGTAACACCTTCCAATAATTGAGAAAATGTGTTGGCTCTCAGCCAGCGTCACTCACTCACAATTTTAAGATAAAGGCTCATTCATTAACAAGTATTGCTCAAGAGCAAAGCAGTGTAGGTGAAGAGTCAGAATCTGCTTTGTGTCAGGACCATGGTCTGGGAATATCCTGCCTCCCTCCTCAGCACTACCAGCTGCAGTCCCTTGGTCAGAGGGGACAGTACAGCATCACAATGTTCCGAGGTGCAATGCCCTTCAAGTCAGGCCTGGAAACCTGCAGCCTAAACAGCCCTGCTTTTCTCAGCGTGATGTAAACCAAAGTGAATTCCAGAGGGAACTGCAAAGGACCAATTGTGACTGAATGTTACTCTGCCTGTGATTTTCTGCTTTGTATTTTTGGATAGAAATTATTCATACTAGGCCAATATCCAACAGACTGATTTATTTGTAAAATTTCATACAAATGATTAAATATTAGATAAACACAATCATCTCTCAACTAGCTTATAAATAGATATCTCAGTTAGTGCACTGCATTCCAGGCCTCAGGGACAGCCTTAACTAGCTGATACAGACAACCCTATTAGGAAAAGGTTTTGCCATGGTTCTGATTGGGTTTTCACTTCAGTTGAAAAACTTTTTGACAACTTATTCTTGAGCAATAAATGCAAAAAAATATTTGTACTTGAAACAGAAAAAGAACAAGGTGGGGGAGGTGGGCGAAGAGGGAGGAAGGTAGAAAGGGAGGGAAGTAGAAAAGGAGGGACGGGGGGAGGGAGGAAACTGGATTATTAGATATTCACTCTTTATTTCTGTAAGTAACTCATGAGCAACAAATCTGATCATAAAAATGTCATTGGAACAGATTTTGGGAAACACACCCCTACCTAACAGCAGTCCCACTGGGGCCTCCCCCTTCTGATCCTATCACAATTAGCAAATAGCAATACTTTGCTGTTCAGCAGAAACAGAGTTGTCCTCATAGAGGGCACAGACTTTCCCACTTCAGGGGGCTTCAGAGGCAAGGACACACATCTCTCTCTGTGGATTGGTTCAACAAGGTATGAATTATTTCTGCCAGTTTAAAATTTTTGTCCTGTTTTTGTACCTGAAGGCCACAGCCAGGCCTGAAGCTCTTTGGTTTTGGTTTGGTTTGGTTTGGTTTTTTTTTTTTTTTTTTTTTTTTTTTTTTTTTTTTTTTTTTTTTTTTTTTTTTTTTTTTTTTTTTTTTTTTTTTTTTNTACTTTTTTTTATTTTGAGAAGAGTTACAGAAACAAAGATAAGAACAGGCCTAATTTTGTGCCAAAATGATCTGCAGCAACAAACTAAAGCATGGTTACAGCCATATTTATTGGCATTCCAGAACCATGACTCACATGGAATTAGCTCTTGAAGCAGAACAATGTGAGCTGAAGAGGTTTACACTTGAGGCATAAACAAAGGAGATGGATTGAGGATCCAACCTGCAAGAGATCAAATTTAGGAGAGGATTGGTGCAGTACACTTTTATTAGTTACTGTGATTTCTTTTTTTCTTCTTTTCTTTCCCAACATTGAGGGTGAGGTTTTTGGTCAGTGATGCTAAGCTTTCATAGTTAATCTTTCAGAGTGAAATGGGTAACCGCAATTACCCTACCTTTGTGCATGCTACCTGAGTGTACTTTTTTCAACTTGCCACTAAGAAAAAAAGTGATTATTCAGTGACTAAAATGAGGAAAAGGATTAGGCCATGAATTACAGTTTATCCTCGAGAAATTTACTGGGTTTTTATTCAGAGCTCACCACTATATTCACAAAATCCTCTGAAGACCAGGCTCCTATGATGAATTCTGCACGTGGGAACTGCTCACCTTACCGAGGCAGTTGGTAAAGATTCTGGCCCACCTCTTTTACTGCTAGACTTCATTTGTCTGGGGAGCAGACACTGCCTTTTGAAAGTTCCACAACAGCTTTCCATATTTCCTTGAGTCTGTATTCCCAGGGTTGTATCCTCCATCTCCATTCACCACCTACCAGCTGGAGGCTACTTGACAAGTTTATATAAATGCAGGCACTGTTTTAGATTCAGCCTGTCTAATTTCTTCAGGATTCAGCTCATTTCAGTTATGCAGTGCTAAAAGCGGGTGGCTGCTAATGGGGCAGAGCTCCAGTGAGCTGCTGGTGCAAATGCAGAACAAACCAGTGTCTTGTGAAAGGCACAGCTGAGTGGCAGTGACACCCAGAACATGCTGGAGATAGAGCAGATGTCAGAGGCAGGAGGCACAGTAGAGCCAGAAATCTGGATCAGGCCTTGGAACAGATGGCTCCAGAGGCCACAGCCTGAGCATCTGTCTGGAGAGGGTGGATAAAAAGCAGCTCAGAGGAGGGCCAGAGCTGGGATCACAGCAGGGTGAGCAATGGCCTCTCTGTTTTGTTGTTTCAGGATGAAGTGTTGCATTAATACACTTGCTGTGGTGGGCAGAGTGCATGAAATGGGATCGTTTTGCTTCATTTAGTGGTGGAAGGCATTTCACTTCTTGGAGGTCCCTTTTTCTCCTCCCCCCAATCATCTCTGTGCGTGATCCAGACTGGATTCCAAATGGGAGGAAGAAAGGGAACTCACAATTATTGACTTGCTCTGCCAAAGTTTGAATAGATTCCTTCTAAAACAAACGAAAGCCTGTTTAACTGGCCTGGAAAACATGAATGTGAACGACATTATGTACTGCCCATTTTGTAACTCTATCACACTGGGAGATCGTTACGGCAGAAGACAGAACAACATTATCCCAAGCTGCCTGAATTATAAATTCTAAAGGCTGTATTACACGAAAAAATCCCTGGGTGATGGCAAGAGTTGGTCTCTTTCCCTCAGATAGGCAGGGAACATCAACTTCTTAGCTCAGCATCTCATTAACTTTTGTGTGTCTGCTTTCTTCCTCTGCCCAACTCCCAGCTGGTGTCTGAAGCTTCAAAATATTTAATGCAGGAGAAACTTGAGACAGTTCACCAGAATTTGTTGTAGAAACAAAACCCCTGCCACCTTGCTTGTAATTTGCCACTCCTTTTGAGTCTCAGTGTGGCTGGTGAATTAGTAGATGTGGAAAAATCTCCTTCACACAAAGAAATGATCTACCAGTGGAAGGTCTCCTATGAGTAGACAGATGCATCTTTTCAAGATGTGAACTTTCACCACAAATGAATTAAATTAACTTTTAGAACCAGTTATCGATCTGATTCTATTAAATATCCTGGTGTTCTCCTAAAATTTCTTCATTTTCTTCATTTTCTTCATTTTTTACAGAGGCACTGAACCTTAAATGCCTATGATACTGTGTCTCTGGGCCAACAGCAGCTTCTGCACAGGCTAATGGGCAGGAGCAGAAAGGTGCCTAGGAACCACCTTTGCTAATCATTTTAGCTCAGTTTTCAGCCCATTTGGGCTGTGTTTGTCTCTGCACTAACTTGTGAGATCCAAATAAAATGACAACTAGGTCTCCAAGTGTAGTTGATGAAGTAACTTACATAAAGGTCACTACAGTGAGTGCACTTATAGGTTGCAGTGCACTTACACAAGACAAGTGGGGCATTGCCATAGCATCAAGGCACAACAAATGCCTTGAAAAGCTGAGAAGAAGAAAGCTTTAGAAGGCTTCACTGGAGACAAGCCCTTCTCTCCAGAGCACACACACAGGCAAGGGTGAACAACCAGTTATGCTGTTGCCACTGACCAGTAGGTATTTCTGGCTTCATGGTGTCCCCATACATGATCCTTTCAAGGCTACAGTAATATCAGAATGTTGGACATTATTATTGTGGAATTTTTGAGAAGGATTCAGAAGATGAAAATGGGCATTTCTTTTTCTTCTTCTTCAAGTCTTCAGAAATAAATTGGTTGAAAGAGGTAAACAGGAAGAGCACGCAGTTATGGCTTATGTCTGTTTTAAGATAGATGCAAACTATGAATGAGAAAAAAACTTCTAATAGTTATGGCAAAAATGTTTAAAATGGAATGTTTCTCTTTCATCAGAGAGACACTCTAGTCAGCCACAAGCAGTTGAAGCAACTACCCGCAGAGAGCTGCACCATCCCACGAGCTGTCAGTGTCATCAGCTAAGGATGTTTCTTAGAAGGACCCTGCTTTGGAGGCAGATGTAACTGAAATGCACCTGAAATGCTCCCATGAGTAAGTTTTTAGATATTTATTATGCATCTTATTTCCTTCTGGGATGAGGAGCAAAACAGCAGAAATATCACAAGAAAAAGCTCACTTGGCAGGGTTTCTGGCCACTGCCAGAAGTCAGAGAGCGGAAAATTGTTATGTGAGAGAGTGTTTTACTGGTTCTTCATCTGGTGAAGTATGGGGTATATGTAAATGCCAAATAAACATTAACTTTCAGGTACTTGACTGAGCCCAGACTCTTAAAACTATGAAAACTAGCCAAACCTGCTTCTGACTACTCGTTGGTTTTTTTTTTTTTTTTTGAGGAGGGAGCACATAGAGAATAGAGAATTTGGCCCCTAAAATGGATGGAACTGAAACTACTTTCAAGAATCACACTTTCTTACTACTCCCTCCGAAGGACACTTAAAATTGTTCTCCAGTGCTTTGGTTCATCTGAGTAGGTTAGAAACCAAGATGGTTCAGAACATTCCTTCCTGCTCTGTTTCTAATAACTTGTACTTTGGAATAACAAATAATTCAGTGGGTGATTAGGCAATCTACGGAATCAGTGCATCATTGCACCTTTTTTGAAACACTGCTGTGGGCAAACAAACCTTCTTGGACCAGGCCATCAGTCACCTACCTGGCTTTAGGAAGAAACTTGTCTTGGACAGCTTAACCTTAGACTATCTACTTATAAAGTTACTTGCACATTTTTCTGAAGTATCTGCCATTAATCACTGTCAAATAAGAAACTAAATAGGGTGAATCATTAACCAAATTTAGAAAATACAGAGTGATTAAGGTCCAAGTTTCCCATGTTAGCTTAGTTTTGTGACATTTTCAATATCAAGAAATCTCTCAATAAGACATTGAGAAATCTCTCAAAAGCACAAAGCTGCTTCCCTATACCCAATTGTCTTTTCCAAAAGAGAGACAGACAAGGTCAAAGCAGGTTCTACTCAAGCTGAGTGCTGACCCTGTTCATGGTGCCAGCAAGACTCCCTTTTCTCTCCCACCTCTGGTTCTCAAGCTGTCAATTTTCCTCAGGCCAATGCCAGCTACAAAAGCAGAATTAGGAAAAGGATCTCATCTTCTGAGAACACATCCAGAAACTAAAATCTCCATCTTTCTATTATCTGACTTCATTTGCCATGTCGCTTTGTGAAACCATTTAGGGAATGGTTCTCCTCTGAGTTAGGCTGGTGTAGGGATGGCATTTCCATTCAAGCTTTACAGACCACTTTACAAGTTCTCTGTGAATGTGTTTTCATATTCGAAAAAGGAATTCAATGGGATTGAGTAACCAGGCCTGCTTATCTACAGAACAAACATAGTAGGAGGTAAAACAGAGAAGTGAAACCTCTTGTCCAGGTTCATGAACTGGGTTAGCAGCAGAGAGGTGGGAATAAGCCAGGTCTCCTGAGTTCAAGGTTAGTCCATAGCCCTATTTCCAGATTTCCAGAAAGTGAGCTAATGAACCTGCTAACTGTTTGTGCATTCTCATCATCTTAGCTCTCTGCCTTGATACATTCTGCTGTGTCAAAACAGATCAACAGCTTGAAACTGGAAATGAAGGGAAGTCAGTGATTGTGAGCTTTAAACAAATCTTAAAGTGCTTCTCTGTTGTTAAAAGGAGATGTCACTCCTGCTCGGGCAGCTCTGCCATACACATGGACACAAGTGACTGATGTCTGTGTACAGAGGTAAGTGGCACCTAATATTTCTCAGTCTATAAGGTGCAAGCTTGAGATAACTGCTTAGCAGAGCAATAGATGCACCACTCCTGACAAAATATATGCAGATGTATGGACAAAAGAATTTATTTTTCTAAAAGCTGAAAGCAGACTATCTAACTGCCTTGGAGGCAAGGCTCTTAATTCCAGTCATACCTGGAATTAAGATACACATACCTGGATGTGTAGTGAAAATACAAAGGAATCACTAGAACCCTATTTGGCATTAAAAGCTCTCTGCAGAAGCTAGCTGGGCACAAAATGGGCTTGACAAGGGACTTGGCCTGGAGGGTGAAGCTCTGGACAGAGCAAAACTCTGACCCTGACTGCAGGTGGGTCAAGTAGGATGTGGTGTTAGGGAATTCTTAGCAGATGGCTTTCATCCAGGTATATCAGGAGGGATCTAAGAAGGTGTCACTAGGGCGTACTTCAGCTCTGTGCCCAACTCACTAAGGAAAACCTTTGGCTAGAACCCCTAGGGTTCCTTACAAGGAATCTGTTGTACTGTTTCAGGGAAATAATACAAATGGCTATTCCAAGTTTGGCAAAAGTGAGAAACTCCATTGTCAGGGCTGAGTAAGCTTCTGACTTTCTTACAGTCCAGAGGCTTGCTTTTTCTTTTGGTTTGACTCCAGCCAAAGCACACCTGAGACTCTCAGTTACTGTAATTAATATAATAGCAATGCCCCAAGCAGAAATTAGGTCCCTGCTGAATGGTGTGCTGTCCAAATGCATGCAGAGATAGAGTTCCTGGCCTTAATAACTTGCAAGTTGAAAGAGCAAACAATGGTCAAGTTTGTGGGATATAATACCAGAGACAAATCAGGGGAGGGAGTGATGATAGATGCATGGCTTGTTAGCTCCATTTCTTTCTGACTCATTTGCTGTGCTTATATTACATAAACCTGGTTTCAGGGGCTGTCATGGGGAAAATATTATTGAAATAGGAGACGAGAGAGACTGTTGGAATAACGGGAAAGGTGGGGTCAATTCAAGCCTATTAGTGCACTCAGGACTCGGAGATGTAGGAAGAGGGAAAACAAAGGAGCAGAAGATGAGCGAGAGGAAAAGCTGAGTCCACTCATCTAACAGCAACAGAGCAGGAAACTGGTGGCTTCCCTTTCTTCTAAGAGTTCATTCATTAAAACAATGCTGGATATCAGCCTTTCCAGTTTCTTTCTTTGCACAGTTGTTAGAAGGGATCTGTGCTGGCTCCTCTCCTGGCCTGGGCAAAGAATCAATCAAGTAACTGTGCAGCTTGCCTCTTTAGAGCCTTGAACAGACTAGCCCTGAAAGTGCTATGACAGCTGGCACAGGTTCTTTTGGTGAAAATTCTCATGGAAAATCAGGCAATCTCATGATTTTTGGGCAGAGAAACCAGATCTTTCTCTAACCCAAAAGCCAAGACAGTGTGAGTTTCCCTAAAGCTTTTCAACAAGGAAAAAGCCAGAGAGAACCAGAAGGCCGAAGTCTTCTACTCTCTCAGTCCATTGAACACTCATCTCCAGACTTCTTGTCACCTTTTCAGGCCTCAGATGAGGGCCCTCCTCTCTCAAAGCCCTGGCTTTGAGCTCAAGCGCTGTTGTTGCTCTTCTTCCCATGACCAACTGTTCACTGTTTTAAAATTATCAGGAATTGCATACATGGTGGCAACATTGAAACTGTTGTTTATGTGCAGGGTCACTGCCTGGGTAAGAGGTATCTATCGTTCTCCCGGGACAAAAACCCACCGCAAACCATCTTCAGGGAAAGTATCCTTTACATCTGACTCCCTTTCCCCACTCTCCTTTAATTTCAAGGTATCCTTTCATGCTGAACAGGTGGCAAGCATCATTCGTTACTTTGTTCTGTACCTCACTTTTGTGTAGTAAAGTTCATCTATGTGAGACCATATGCTGCCCCTCACTAAGTGGTAATGAGATATTTCTAGTGTCTTCCCAGAACATGGTTCAGCTGAGTGTTCAATGTTCCAACTCAACAGCGCAGTGTCAAAACTGTTTAGTAGTGTCCCTTTATAATTGCAGGATTTATTTGGTGGCTGTCACCATGATAAATAGTGCTTTACAAGACTTAGTGGGAACGCAAACCACATGAATAGTTTCCTAGTTTTATCAGGGTTTTATTGACAAATGGTTTCCAGAGCTTGTTTCTGACCCTTGTCTCATAGAAATAATGGTGTCTCCTTAAGCCAAAGTTTGTCCTACATTAATGTCTGTCTGTAGCTGCAAATCTAAAATAGGCAGAGAAAAATTAGAAATGAGCTAATTTGCCAGTGTTTCTGTATTTTAACTTTCCTTTTCTTTGAAGTAAATCCACAGGTATTTAACAACACTGGCTTCCAGAGAACACAAGTATTTCCCCAGATAATTATCATTTGGAAACTTCTGCAAAAATTCTTTTTCAAAACAAAACAGGCAGAGTGACAAGGCCAACAGGAGGAAGAAAGAAAGAAGAAGAGAAGAAAAGAAGGAAAGAAAGAAAGAAAGAAAGAAAGAAAGAAAGAAAGAAAGAAAGAGAAAAGAAAGCAAGAGAAATGTTACCATCTTGACAGCAAGGAACTGACAGAATCCTACAGAAAAAGCCTTGAGGCTCTTTTTCCAAATAAAATAAGCAGGTGGAGCCACACTGCTTTGTCTTTTTCTTGGGCATGGGTCATGCAAATATGAAATGTTTGGGACATAATGGGCATCTTGCACATATGCGCTTCAATAGCATAATGCATATGTAGCAGGGCAGATATTAACCATAACTACACTTGCTGCACACTCACTGGAGCAGGAGAGAAGTCCTGCCTTTGTACAGGGCCCCTGGGAAGAGGTTTGGGGCATTAACAGCCCAGCTAGCTACATATATTGGTTCTAAAATATAAAATAAATTTATATTATTATACTTTATATAATATATTATTTGATAATAGTATTTTTCTTAGTAATTTATATTATATATTTGGTTTGCTTTCCCGGCATAAATCCAGAAAACCTAGAATTGTAGTCAGATTAAGCCACTACTAAGCCAGCTTGATGCTGACTTCCTCTTTGTGCCCATTGCCCCAATAGTTACATCTGGTCTAAACGGATGGGAAAGGACTCCCACTGGTCTCCAAATGGGCAGGAGTCCTGTGACACAACTAATCAACACCACTTCCTCAAATAAACAATTCAAATCCTGCTACATGTGAAAAACAACCCCATACCTGGCAGAGATTCTCTTCTCCCCTGCGGCTGATGTTGGTGGTGTCACTGATTACGAGAATAGAATAAAACCACATCAGCTACAGGAAGAGTGCTGGCACCGGGTCAGCCTTGGCACATGGCTGAAATTTATGGGGTCGGGGAAGTTGCTTAGCCCTCCCTTCCAGGAGCACAACAGAGACCAGCAGGAAGCTGAGACGGTCCATTCCCAGCTGTCCCTCAAAAATGAGCACCCATCCCGGGACTGTCTGGAAAGCATGGTTAACTTTGTGCAGGCTGCAGGGAGGGGGTGAAGCATTCGGAGGAGGAAGGCAGCGCTTGTCAGGGCTCAGCTGACTCACGTCCCGCTGGCAGCCTGCGCTCGCAGCCAGGCAGGGAGCACAAACGGGCTGCTGACCTATTTGCAGAAGGACTGGTGGGACAGCACGCTGTGACCCCAGCCCTCGGGACAGCGCTTGCTCCTCACTTCAGTTCATAACTGGCTTGATTTTTGATTGACGCCAAATCTGCGGTGCAAGAGTGGGGATGGATAAAGCCAGGTGCCAGATTCTGCTCTGGCACTTTAAATATGATCAGGGAAGTAGGACCGGGCTCAGCCAATATCCTATTTTGGTTTGAATGTACAGTTAAGAATCCTTTATGGAGAAAAATCTGCCAGTCTGCCTTGGTGCCATTCTACTGAAATCTAAGGGGAATCAGTATTTTAACTGCAGTCATGTCTTTTATACTCTGTGTTAACTCTTAGTAGTTTCTGGCAAAAAGAGGCTCGGTGCCCTCATTTTGTTCATGCTGTCATTGCCCTTCCCTCATTGCATGGCTTCAGAAATGTATATGTGATTTTTAACTCTATATATGCACTCATTCCTATTTTTTGATTTTGAACAGTTCTATAGTAGAAACACATTCTCCATCCATCTTTAAATCAGGAGGTTAGGAAGTTGCTTGTTCTGATGCCTGGGCTAGTACCTGGATCAAATAGGAGTCTTAAGTCTCTTGAAAGCATGTCTGCTTTTGATATGGTTGCTAAATCTGGTTCTTGTCCTTGTTAAATTTGGCTGCCTCATTGAAGTCACTTTTCCACAGACCAGATGACTAGAAAAGCTGGGTCCATTTTCCAAGTAGTTCCCTTTTGGGGATGATCAGATTACTGCAAATGCATTGGAATTTACACAAATAAAAATGATATTTTAATTTCAATGGCTTGGGATTTTTTAAAGTGGCAACACTAAGAGACCGCAGAAAATGTGAAAAATATAACATCTGTTAGTAGAGGTCTACAGTGGTGAGGAGGCTGGAGCACAAGGCTTAAAAGCCTTGAAAAGAGGCTGAGGCAACTGAGTTTGTTCAGCCTGGAGAAAAGAAGGCTGGAAGTGGGGATCTAGTTTCTGTCCTAACTAGGGATTGGGTGGTTTAATACAGAAGATAAGACATACTTATCTTAGAGGTCATCAGTCAAAGAGGCAACAGAGACAAACTGCAAGAAGGAAATTTCCATTAGGAAAATATTCCTTGAGGGCAGCCAAACACCAGAACAAGCTGCACAAAGAGCTTGCAGAGATTTGATCCTTGCAGATACTCAAATCTCAACTGGATGAGACCCTGAGCAACCTGATTGAATATTGAAGCTAGGCCTCTTTCAAGCAGGGGATCAGACCAGATGACTTCCAGGAGCTCTTTCCAGCCCAAATTGTGCTTTGATTCTATGAAAAATATTGGAGCTGGTTACCAAATCAGACACAAGGGGACAGGTATACCACAAATTGTGCAAGGAGAAAAATATTTTGTAATTGTTTCAAGAAGTAGTTAGTTCTGCCAATATAGGAATATAAACTACAGAAAATATTATAAAGTTCTTTTATCTTTACTGGTTGTATCTGGATTGCCATGTGTCACAGCCTGTGCCTGAGGCTTGTGAGGTCCAGCAGCTTCCTAATGAAGCCAAGATCTTTGCAAATTTCTCATTACCATATATAAGAATGATTTCTCAGCTCTGTACCACACGGGTTAGAGAAGATGCTCTTGGAGGACGTGTTTTTGTTTGTTTTCCATCTGGAATGCACAGATCTGTATTTAATCAGTCACAGAAGCTACAAGGCTGGAAACTCATGGGGCTGTTTCTGTTCAGACTTCCAGTGATACATCTGGTGAGGTGGACCCTCTTCCTGCATCCACCCAGAAACAGTGACTGGCTTCAGGAAAGAAATGTGGGGAATAATAGACACATTCTTCTTGTTTAGCAGAGCAAAGGGTAACTGTAACATACCCTGAAGCTATGATAAAGCAGACATAATTTGAGATGAAATAATAGAACTCAAATCTTTATGGACATGGAGAATTGAGTGCTATATGATCATTTCTCTCTCTAGGGCATGCTTCAGAAGTGGGGTTGGACCAAATATGCGGAATAATTCAGGTTGAACTGTCAAGTAATCACAAATTTAAGAGTTCAATATGTGAAGTAATTTCAAACTTACTCCAAAAAATAGGATTGGAAGGATTGAATGAGGGTTTTTTTGGGGGGAAAATAATTGCCTGTAGCCAAATCTGAGTTAAGCATTTTGTCCAACTCCATCCTCAGAGAAAATTTGGAGAAAGAGACATGTATGGATGTCAAATCACTTTATTCAGAGATATGGATGTGTTAAGGATGGTAATTCTTGCAGCAGGTCAAATAGATGCCACACAAAGGTTTCTGTTCAAGAATACTGAAAACTAAATACTGAGTTGGGAAATAAGGAAATTATTTTGACCTTTTTTTCTC
Source organism: Irena cyanogastra (assembly GCA_013397155.1). Classification (NCBI taxonomy): domain Eukaryota; kingdom Metazoa; phylum Chordata; class Aves; order Passeriformes; family Irenidae; genus Irena; species Irena cyanogastra. The sequence continues at coordinate 230,733 of VWZV01004339.1, forward strand.
TTTAAAAAAGGTGCTATTTAAACAAGAAAGTGTTTTGATGATAATTACAAAATGAAACAGAGGGAAAGAAATTCAAATAATTATTTTGCAGCTTTTCTATTTATCTGCAAAACAGAAAAAAATCTACTGCACTGACTTTTGCTCTACAAGTCCAATATCACACCTATTGTGTATGGGGTTGAGTCAGTATTTACAGAGCAAGACAAAAAACTTCCTAAGTAGCAATTAGAGTTGCTAATAAGCTGAAGAATGTGTTCTGTTGTTTTGTAGTATTATTAATCTGTTGCCTTATTTAGCATTTCCTCCAAATGCTTGTGGTTACTAACTTTCATGTATTTTAGAAAAGTAATTATCCTCTAGAAGCAGAATATCTTAAGGTTTGGTATTTTTATCCCCTGATTTATGATTCTATTTTAAATTTAAGAGTCATCCAGTTGACGAAAAACAATACTTGAGAGTACAAACACACAACACAGATAAATGCGTGGAAATGCTCAAAGGAAACTATTTCAAAGAGCCAAAGTACTGAAAATTATTTGCGCAAGGTATTCCACAAAGAAAGTAGGTGAAAAGCAACACTAAAACATTAAAAAGCTCAATTGACATCTTTTCCCTTTCCAAAAATAATGGTAAATCCATAACAAACAGTTCAGCCAGCTCTAGACTTAACTGGGATCTGATCCAGTCATTATTTTGGTACTTGAAATCAAAAGGGATTTGATGGGAATGTATGATAGATTATTTTCTGCACATTTTTAATTGGGTAACTTCTTCCCTTAAAGGGTCCATAATTTTTCACACATGTCTCCAAACATCCTCTGCCAATATTAAATTCTGCTCAGATGGATTTTCTGTTAGAGAAAAATTTGGCAGTTACAACCGTTTGGCCAAAATCCAGTAAATTCAGATGGGTGGAGCCAGGAAATGGAAATACTTTATGTAGATAGTATGTTACTTCTTCATGCATCCAGATTTACATATTCTTGGAAGAAACAAAGTCAAGAACTTTATTTTGGTTCCTTTTTGACTTTGAAAAAAAAAAACAACAATAGCACAAGACCTTCCTCCTAATCTTTGCAGTTCTCTCTCTGATCTTTGGTGTAACAGAAGTCATCCAGCTGTATTTAGTATTGCCTACAAATCTCTTCCCCTTTGTCCATCTTATAGCATAAAACCTGATCCAGGCATTTTTAGAAATAAGAAGTGATTTGGTCAGGTGGCTTGAAATACCAATACTCTTCCTAGGCAGAATCAGTAAGGTGAATGCCTTATGATGTTATATCCTCCTTAGATATTCTGTCTTTCAATCTTCTGAAAAGAGATCCAAGAGAGAGAGAAATCACTAGTTAAATTTACTGGAAAAATAAAAGTCTCAGGCTTTATGTGAATAAATTGTTCAGAGAGAGAATGGATTTCCAAGCTTGTAGATGAGTATTTAGGTATGCCAGTAATGAGCAGTTGAACTAGCACAGCTAAGCAAAGCAAGGCAGCTTTAAAAGGCCCCAAATGGTTACATTCAGATTCCATGATTTTATGAGTAATTATTTTTGCCACAGATTTAAACAAAATCCATCTTCTCATTCCAGCCTGAGGAAAAAAGTGACCAGAAGAATGACTTGTACCATACCAGTGATGTCTCCTTGACACAACAATGTCTGAGGGCAGACACAGGTTTATTGTTGGAAAGCTCTTGTTTATAAGAACTACTTCTGTTACAGGGACTATTGCATGTATGCTTGACTTACTGAGGACATGCTCATCATAAAAATCTGCATAAGATATTTCTTCTCACAACATTTCTTTTCCTTGTATTGCTTTCCTGCAAGTTTGGATTTATTTGGGTTAAGGTAATTAACCACTGTTTCCCAGTCTAAAGGCTCCATAGACAAGACTATGGCAGAACTGGAACTCCTGTTTCACAGGAAATTCTGACATTTTGAAACATATCCAGGTTTGGAGTGGGAAAAAGATCAGAGAATTCATAAATTTCTATAAAAGACTATGTTCAAAAAAGCCATGTCAATGGAAATACATAACTCTGTTAAAATTCAGTAAAATATCGATTTAGTTTTTTGTTTGCTTGCTTGCTTTTTTAAAGAATAAACGCTCTTCTGAAAGAGGAATAAATAAGAAAAATATTTTTCTAAGACCTTTGCAATAAGCTTTAACCAAATTTCCTTTTACTAAGCATGAATATTTCCAATATGAAATTTCCACCTTGACATATTCCCACTGATGATGCAGCATTTTCAAAATGGAGAACATTTAGAAAATATTTTCCCAGCACTAGGAATAGATTTGGAAACTGCTTCAAAGTATTCTTTTGCTTCTGTTTTCAAATAAATTTTACTAAAAGGTACCATAAACGTTAGGTAAGTGTTCTCCACATCTTGTACTTGGCATACTTTACATGTGAGGTAGCAGCACGCTCACCTGATGATTGTTTGTCTCAATGGGACTGGAAAGAAGCTTGCCCTGGAATCACCTTCTTGGCACCAACCAGAACATCTCAGATGCTGTTGGCAGCAGGCTGCTCCTTTGCCACTTGGTGCTTTTTTCTGCAGCATTAAAAGGCTTTACAAGAGTGGAAAACAGAACTTCAGCTCTTCACCAACTTTCACAACTGCTCATTTTCACTCAGGTCCCAATGGTCACAAAGGAGCAGAAGATAGGACAGCAGGGGACATCTGAAGAACAAACTTACTGACTCATTGTCCTCATCAATGAGATGTTTATCCCATTTATCACACACTTTTCTCCCACCTTTCTGTATTTATTGGCATTATTTCCACTGGGAAAAAAAACTTGGTAGCCTTGCAGAAGTGCTCTCATTATGGTAATTCAGTCTTTCCTAAGTTATCTGAATTTTCTCCACTTGTGCTTCTGGATTTGATCTGATTTGATTTGATTTGATTTGATTTGATTTGATTTGATTTGATCTGTATGTGATCTGCACACATGAAAGACCATAAATTCCATCCATTCATATGTGCAAGCACTGTCAAGGAAGAGTAGTATTATTATTTTTGTTGCTGCTTCTAGCATAAAATATAACATTTTTATGGCTTTTTCATGGCTTGTTTGTGTAGTAATGAAATACAATTATACTGATATCAGATTGAGGAAGGTTATCTGCTTTAGAGAGAATGATTGAGAAGAATATAAGGAATTGGACCTGGGTGTAAAGATATCTGACACAGAAATCCAGAGAAGCACAGGAAGAAGATCCCACCCTATTACAGGAGGATTCAGTTTCCAAAACAGTGAGCTGAGTTTGCTCAAGCCAGGCCAAATCTGTGAATCTACAGGCAATCCCACCCAAACGTGTTCATTGTACAGACCTGTGCAGCACATTCAAAGCTCCTTGACTTGTGATGTCTTTGTGGCAGGTACTGGCTTTCTTTATTGGTTTTGGACAGGCTTCAAGATCATGGATTTACAGATTATTTGAACACACTGAGACATTTTAATTGGCTAAAATGCAAACATTTTGCAGTTAATGAGGGGTAGCTTTAGAACCTGATTTTCCACTGCCTTGTACCTTGTGTAGCCATTAGTTCACAGCAGGAGAAAGGTCTCAGAGTGCAGTTTGGCAGCTCAGTGCTTACGACCTTCCCACGGCATTAAGCCCACTGAGCTTTTAAAAACCTCCTGTGTGGCTGGTTCTGTTCTGGCTCTTCCACACAGTCACAGCAACATGATGGGGTTCAGAGTTAGTGCAACTGGTGTCCACAGATTTTCCCAACCTTTTTCCAAGGCGCTCCCTTGCTCATCTCCACCTTCAGTACCCAGACTTTGGAATATATCAATGAAGAGAGATTTGTTGCCAGATCATGTTGTATTCCAGTCATTTTTTTTATTATTTTTTTTACCCATCCCCCAGCTATTACAGCACTTGGTAGAACCTCAAATACCTGAAGAAAATGAGAAGCAATCCCAGAGCTTAAAGTACCAATGTGTTTTTCTACAAACTCTATCAATCACAGCTTGTGAGCTCAGCATAAAACTGGAAAATCACTTCAGCCTAACTTAAAATCTTCCACTACAACGATCTAATTCTGGTATTACTACTGTATTCTTTGGGAGTTCTCAAATACTGCAGAAACATGTTCAACTGGGGCATAAATAAACAAATAAATAAAACAGAAGGCAGAAAATAATTTGTCCTTGATTTTAGGTATTTTAACTGTTAGTTTGGAGTATATATTTTATGGCTAAGTAATTTCTGATCTTTACGAAATTATCATCATTATGGAAATTACTCCTTGACACAGTGTTACTGCTGGGATTATGTTTTCACTTTTTGCTTTTGCTTATTACCAGACACAAATCTTTGGCAACAGTATCTCCAGGGCTGGAGGAAAACTGTGTGAAATTGTCAGCACTGAAAATGAACTTACAAGCAAGTCTTTTAAAACATTTTTTGTACCTTCTGCCTTACTGCCTACAATATAGTGACAATATTCTGGATTGCTTTGGAGATGTGTGCAGTGGCTCTCACACAAACTGTGTATAACCAGAGACTGAGTTTTCAGCTGAAAGACACACTAACCTCTATTTCTGTGGTTGGGAGTTGTAGCTGATGGCCCACACTGTTTTCCTTTTAATCTTGCTACCTGAGTCATGTTGTAGACAACCAGTGAATACAGAACAGTATTAGCAAAATTAGACTGAAGACAATATTTACATCCCACAACACAGTGACATTGATGATGTTTTTGAAATATCACAATACAATCATGCAACAACAAACTGCTAGGTCACCAAAGTACTCTCTATGTCATTTGGTAGTAAACAGGAATTTCCTTCATAAAATCTGTCTCTCTATAAAATTCCTGCCTTGAAAGTTTTATTTAGGCCTAGCAGAGGTTGGGGCGTTTCATTACGAGACAAAACATCTCTGTTTAGCATTTTGTTCCTTCATGAATTCAGTTTGCTGAAAAAGCTCTGAGTTGTACAGAGTGTTACTTGTTTAAATTAGGGCTTTCCTATTCAAATAACCTCATTTTATTTCCCTGAAAAGTTGCTTCAGGCAATTCAAAAGTGAGGTCTTTATTTCAAAGATGGGATGTAGCCTGGAGGAGGATGGGTCCCATTTCTGAGACAAACAGTGCAAGTTAGATTGCAAACATTTTCATTCTTGTAGACCGAAGTCACTCTAAGCTCCAGTTTCCCCTCCTACAGTCTTTTACCCTTTGATGTGGATTGCCCTTAAGAAGTGTCTCCATTGTTTCTGGGGATTTTTTGTGGCCCTCATATCTGTTGCTGACACATGACTTTAAGATGGAAAGTAAATAATGAATGCACTATTAAACTGCAGGATCCTAGTGAAATATTGCAACAAACTCGGGCTTTCCTTGGGAATGTAAACATTAATCACACTTTATGTTTATATGGCACAAGCAGCTATAAGACTCGGGAGGGATTAATTTAAAAAGATTGTGCTTTCCCCATATTTCTAACTATTTGCAGTTGCAGAACTTCATGGGAAGTCTGTGTTTAAGCACAAGAGTGCTCCAGAAAACTTCTTATTCCTAGTAGATCATTCAGGACCATACATTTCCATCTCCTTCAGCCACAATGACTCTTGCTCCAGCTAATGAGACAAAGACACAGCTTCATGTAGAGGATTACTGGATGTCTGAGCAGTGCCCAGAGCTCCCCCATGAAGATCATGGGTCATGGACTTCTAATCCAGTGAGCCACAATATTTTTGAAAAAAAGGGAAAATTTAGAAACTTTTGAAGTTGTGATTTTTCCAAGGTGTTTTGTTTCATGCTTGAATTTAACTGTTTTGCAGCTCTTTTAAAAATTAAACCAACTATAAAATTGACCTGACACTTTCAAATTGAAAGTCAAAACATTTAACTTAAAAATATCACCATTAAACATTTAGTGTTTCTGATCCTCCTCCTTCTATTTTTCCAGTTCCAGAAGCAATTAAGAAAATCAAACCGACATTCCCAAATACTGTTGTCCCCTTGAATACAACTTTTTAAATGATTCGACTATGTAAAATAAAATCCTTGTTACTCCAAAGTAGTGCAAAACAATCCTTTCTCTGAACTCAAGCAGTTCTGCAGCAAAAGGACTCCCAGTGGGAGCTCTGCTTTCATGCTCTCCCATACAAGCAATCAAAGTTTGTGCACACTGAAGCAGCTAAAGCTCTACTTGTAGATGTTTGCAAGTAAAGACCTTGCTTTCTTACAAGGCCTTCAAGAAAGGCTAGTGTATGTTAAGACTTTGTGAGCGAACTGCTTAAAGTATTGGTATTTTTATTTACATAATTTCTTATAAATTAAATATACCCTTGAAGTTTTGGAAGCAGAAGTGCAACCCTTGCAGAACACCAACTCTGTGGAAACAAGTTGGAAGGGCGATGGACAAAACAATGAACCAGTAAGCTCAGTGACACAAGTGGAAGGACTTAAAACAAGTAACCTTGGGTTAACAAGGGTTTTTTCCACGTGGTTTGGTTCTGCATGTGAATGGATCCACTTGGATTTTGCTCCATCTCTTTGTTGCCTGTGCCATTACAGAAAGCCACACCAGACTCCAAACTCAGGCCACAATTATATAGCTTGCTGAGGCTGGAAGGCTGAGGAAATGTGAGGAATTGCTTTTAGGTCCCTTGCATATTTGAAAGCCATTAACATTAGAGATTATCATCTCCACTGTGCCACAGGCACACGTCAGGTAAATGACTGCACCGTGTCTGTGCAGAGGACACGCAGCTCTGTGCAGTCACTGCGGTGCCCCTGAGTGCTGTCCAGCTCCTTTCAAGCACTATGGACCATGAATATTTGATGCCAGTAACTCTCTAAATTCTGGTGAACAGCAAAATGAGATTGCTAATGGTGATGTTCCCTGTCATTATGGAATTACTATTTTTGTTCCTCTTGCATGTTAATTGCCTTACATTTTAATATCTACTATAAGATTGCTGGATGGTACTGGAAGTCCACGCTGAGGAATGGCAGTCAAAATCCCACATATTATTCTAGAAGCACTAGAACTTTATATTTTAATAACTGTGATCTCCATGTGAGGACTGTTACACCAAACAATGTGAAGAAAACTCTGTGACAGACAGGCCCACTGCCTTTTCTGCAATCTGTATGTCAATGCCAACTACTTTCTGAAGAATATGTACAGAGGCTTTCAGCTTTTTCTTGATGTTTTTCAGATGCTGCCAGTAGCTGAAAGCTTCATTCAGCATGACCCTGTGCTCCAAAACTCTACTGAGTTCAGTGGGCTGAGTGCACCCTCAAACTATAACAGTCTTGCTGGATTTTATGACTGACTCTAAGCAAAAATCAGTTTTTTCCAGGTAACAGTGTCTCATTGTGGGGAGACATGCAAACGAGTAAATAAAAAGTCAATTGATTTGTATCAAAGAAATGCTCTGTAGAATTCTATGAGCATGTGAAGAACAGAAAATCACAGTAAGCCTGGCCTGTCCAAATAGCAGAGGTACAGTGCATAAATTATACAGTTAATCTGACTTTGCACAGTAAGTGGGTTTAGTATGGGTTGTGCTGTTCATCTGGGCAACATATGCTCAGAAGGTTTAACATTGTGGAAGTACTGCAGATTTTGTAGTGTTGCTCTGCAATGCACATGAATGTGTCTAGGATTTCCAGATATCCACCAGCTCAGGCAGAGTTGCTATTCTGGTGAGACTGCTCCAGATAATTGTCAGCATTCTCAAATTAATCCCAACAAAATAGCCAAGAACGTGAAAAAACATGTCTGGTCAAATCCAGATATAAGGTAGGTAAGAAAAAAAATATCCTACTATACAAATCAAACTTTTATTATTGACCTTATTCCAGTGCCTCAGACTAAGTCACCTCCTCAAGACCTACGAGAAATAATTCAATAACCTAATGTGTTAAATAGAGGCCAAATAAAGAAATTAAATAAAAAGCCAAATTAAAAATCAACCAACCAAGCAAACCCAGTTGTATATATAGTTCCTAAGCAGAAATACATGGCACCACTGTCAGACCAGGGAGAACAGGATAAAGCAGTTCAGTGTGTGTGACCCCCACGTTAACCTGAAGAAGTGTACATGCACTGGGTACCTGAGAACTGCATTCCTGTTCTAAATACAGCTGTGACACTTTTGCAATATTCTTTCTCCTTCAGAACTGAAGCCGCTCGCTCCAGCTGCGAGCAGAAGTTCCTGAGAAGTTGGGTGGGCAGGCAAAGCAGGTCACTTGAAGGCAACACGTTCTGGGCCAGTAACCCCATTCATTCACCCAGGATTCCTTTCCCCTCAGACACTGTCTCGTGTTACTGGACTTGGTATTGATTGCCAGGGAACTTTGACATTTGGTTGCTGTTGTTTGATGAAAGCAGCTAATTGGAGTGCTTCCTCTGAGAAAAACCTTTTACATATGTGGAGCCCTGTGTACCTGTGCATATGTAGGTGACACATTCTGAAACCTACATGAAGAAAAGCTGTTTGCATGTAGCATAAATGTAACTAACTGCTCTTGCTTTGCTAAGCATTCACTCATAACTTGCAATTCAATTCTATCACCTGTAACAAAATACTCGAGACAACTGTAAACTAAATGTCAGCCCTCTTTCTTCTCAGAGAAGCTGCCTTTTTCATTCAGCAGAATTAACCAACTTACCTTACTTTAAAAATACTTTTTTTTTTTTTTTGGAGAATACCCAGAGGGTTGGGTTTTTAAAGCAGTCTTACAGAACCTCAATTGAAAATCATATGAAGTGATTCAAATAGAAAGAACTGAAAAGTGGAATATAAATCCTGATATAAGACTTCAGATGTTTTTACATTAAAAGATTTTTATTAACCCTGGTACTCATCCATGTTAAACAGTGAAATGAACAAGCAGAATCAGAGACCAACAGTAAAGCACAAAAAATGTATTTCTGCACTGTGCATGAAATTTAAAACAAATCATATGTTACAGCACAGTTTCTTCAAACATATTTTTCCAAACTCAACAGCTTCTCGGTAAGATGATTTAGGTGATGAGCATGCTTGTATAAATGCCATGTGGGCCACAAAATATGTACTCCACCTGTAGAAACTGCTGTCCTAACTTATCCTAACTTCCTTTGCAGCCCCTATTTTCATTTTTTTCCAGTGCTATAATTGCAATAGCACTCACATAAGGCAGGACTTACTCCAACATTCTCCACAGCTCCTTTTAGAAAATACATGGGAGTTTGTACTGAAAGTACCTCCTGACAAACAGGAGATTTTTTGGGGATTATGTTGCCACTCCCTCTCTCCACCTGCCCTTTTTCTTCTCTTTATTTTTTGCTGCTTATGAGATGGATGGTTATTATCAGTTTATTATTCCTGCTTTTCCACAGACTTTCTCAAATGTCAAGTGAATCTGATCTGGAGTTCAGGCCCATAATTACACTGGACCAACTCCAGGAACTCGTAAATAAATCGGTGGTGGCTGCTATGGTTGCCAGAGCTCTGTCATTTTGCTCTTCTGAGGGTGGACAGAGGCTTTGGCTCCTTTCTAAAATTCTACACTTGCTACAGAGTTTTTCACACCTTATTTTATAAGACCCTAGGTTTTCTTACTGTAGTTTGGCATAGTTTTACCACAGACACAGAAAGCTACTAGACTGCCACATTGTTGAACATGCTCATTTAGAGAAGCAGCTGAAATGTGGATTGTTACTTTTTACATTTTTTTTTCTGCTTTTTCTATATGTGTGAACCTCACAGGAACAGACATTATTTCTGCCTCTCTGCTCTGGCCTCTTTGTTGACATTAGTAGTGTACACTGGGCCGGACAGTGAGGCACATCTTTGTCACAGTGAATCGACTGCGCTCCGCCACAGAGGTCAGCTCCAAGGCTTGGCAACAAAGTCCCTCAAGAGCAGAGATGTCTGGATTTAACATCATGGGTTTAAAAGGAGCGGGCACAGCATTCATTCCCAGACCTGGCTTACTGAGGTCTGAGAAGTTTACTAGCCACTCTAAATGTTACTTTCAAGCCTGTTTCTAATCATGTCAACGTGCATACAGCACAGCATCTGGTTACAGAACTGAATCTCCAGGCAGTGCAGGCTTGGACTGAAAATGTTACAGATACTTACCTTCTGATATTTTTTACACTTTTTTCCTGAAAAACTTCAAATAAACTACTGAAGCACATCATGAGAGTTGATCCAGGATACATAACTATTCAGAACATGGTTCCTCTCCTTCAGCCTCACTGCAATTAGAACTAGTCCCCACATCAGCCATTCATCGGTGCCGATGGCAGCACAGATCACAATTTGCACAACTTGATCTGCAGTGGGTTTTTACCAGAAGCTAAAATAATTCTTGAAATCAGAACTAATCCTCAGTGCAGACAAGGCCTCAGACTGCCAACTAGTTCCAAATGTTTTTAAGATGTGAATACTTGTATGCTGCCAATGAGACCGAGATGACCAATTCTTTTCACGTGGGTCACTCCAAGGCCAGCAAATGGTATCAGCATTTCCCCAGTGCTACCCTGGCTCACAGACACACCAGTCACATAAAGGTGAAAGTTGCTGGACTCCTTTATAATGGATTGAGTCACTGTGTCTTCTGCAGAGCACTTTTCAAAACAAAGCAAAATACTTTATGGAGTGGAAAACACTGAATTATTTGCAAAAAAATGTCATTTCTTTTCTATATCCCTCCCCAGGGAGCCCATTGTTCAAGTAAGTATTTGCTTGTGCCCCAAAGTACAGATGTTTTTGACTCTTGTCATAAATCAAACATTCTTATGTCTAACACATTAAAAATTAGTAGAAAACAGCAGACACAGATTAAGATGGTTGGTCTGACCCAAATTATAGTTCTTCAATACTGTTAATTTTTTGCTGGTTCTTCTGGGAACAAAAGATTTGACAACATCATTGTGCCTCCCTCTTCTCCCTTGGAATTAAAATCAATCTTTTACTCCTTTTGAAATGTAAATTCGATATAATCATGTATCTGGATCATGGATTAAGTCTGCAGGAGAAAAGTCTCTGGCAGAAGATGGCAGGGACCGTGCCGAAAGCTAAATCCAGACATACAAATCAGCTCCGAGCTAGGGCGAAAGCAGAGTTCTGGTTAAATGGGTTGCAGGTTTTCAGTTGCAAAAGTTCCATCAAGAAACCATTCTGATATTGGAAAACAAGTAAGAACAGCCTCATGCAATTTACAAGAAAAGCAAATTTAGCATTCCAATTACTTTTTTGTCAATTCAGACAATTCTCTCAGGCCTGTGTTAAAGGGCATTTTTTTCAGAATCAGAATACCATCTTTAAACCGTGACAATTCTAGTGAGATAGTGCTGCCTCTTTTTGTTCATAAGGAAATACAAGCCTTTGATAGTTTCAAAGAGGAGTGTTAAACAACAGGACAAATTTTCTTGAAAGGCAGCAGGATAAAACATATTTTCAAGGTCAATTTTTTAATCCATGGTTTTTAACCTTGCTATGATTTATGTTTGACCTCCTTTCCACAGTAGTTTTCTTCCTTCTCTCCTTCAGACTGGAAGAACACATCTAAGCTTTCTATTTGATGTGGGTTTCATGTATCTGCACAAAGTAATTCATAACCACTTGGCAAAAGGCATGTGCCCACACCACATCATTATCCTGCAATTAAGAAAATTCTCCCTGCCACAAAGCTATAAAGCCCAGTGATGTTTCAAACTAAGCCCTCAATACTCATTCTGAATTAATCTAGGGCACAAAGCTGCTGTAGTGCTGCAGAGAGATTTTGTAGTGTGCCTCGTAAAATACTTGTTGAGTGTTGATTGGAAATTTTTTAGGTTTACCTCATCTCAGCATGTTTCCACACCTTAAGATTTTCTCCTGCTTCTCTGCAAAGACTTTACACAGACATAGAGAAGATAGCTCTTCTCTGCAACTGAATGGACCAGAAGCATGTTATTGTGTTTGGTTCTGTGTGTCTGCTACCTAAGTGGTCAGGTTTAACACATTCTTCAAATGATTTTTAGATTTTTGATTATTCTCTCTGTGTTGTTGGTCAGGTTGCAGGTTGCTTTTTAAGACTTGATCTTCAAGCAGGTCTTGAATTATCCATGTAATTCACTTACAAAATACTTGATGAAAGTAAAAGACTGAAGGGAAAGGAAGATAAAAAGATTCTACCCTCTGGGATGTTTACTATTAGTTTCAATGCTGCATTTCCCTTTTACTCTGCGGACAAACACCTTTGCTGCATCAGAGGTGAAGTCTATAACGTGTTATTTCCTCCACCTTCCTAATGTTGCCTTGATTTCAAATAAATACATTAGAGGGAAAAAATTTCACCCTTTAAATAAAATGTGGTGATGACTTTCCAACTTCTACCTCATGTGGCCACAGTAGTAGGGGAGGAGCAGGACATTTATCGAATTGCTCCTTTAGACAGCCTTCTCCCCAAGGTCTTCCAGGATCTGCTGCAGCCCAGCAGGAGCAAACTCCTCCATCAGGTTGAGACAGCCTGGAAAGGTCGTGCAAGTCAATAAAGAGAATAGTCGTCTGTGTCTGAATGTACACTACAGAGAAACACTGTCCAGAAACGCTGCGAATGCAGGAGCTACCCATAAACGTACGCGTGAGCGACGCCGCCGAGCCCTCCCAGCCCTTTGCTGCACTGGAGCTCACTCGCTGGGCCGGTCTCCTCTGAACAATTAAAGATTCTATTGGCCAGGCTCGGTGAAAGGGACCCGGCGCATTGCGCGGCTCCTTTAAGGCGCGGAGCCGCTCCCGCGGGAGCGCGTTCGGTCCGCTCCCGTCCGACCCGGTCCCACCCCGTCCGGTCCGGTCCGGTCCGGTCCGGTCCG